>LIEC01012185.1:0-83728 GCA_001925005.1 Drosera capensis | reverse complement strand
CCCCCCCCCCCCCCCCCCCTCCCCAATTCCATGCTTAGCACCTTGACTTCCTGATCCATGATTCCGTTCAGTGCATTGCAAAGGAAATAGTATGTCATATTCATCGATGCTTTCATTTGAGCCTGTTAATTGATTGTGACATGTATCTTGTGCTTGATATGCTGTGTTCTTTTGTTAGATGCTTGGATCTATTGCCACCATAAAAACCAGTTACTGTGTGTTTTATGTTTAATTTAATCAATAGCATACTTCAGGAATCATCTATGCTATTATTTCTTATGTAACTTAAGTTCCTTACTCGGAAAGGAGATTAGTTTGAAACAGACTTGTGAACTAACATCCATACATACTGTATAGTTGATAATTGTGAAAATTTTCGATTTTTATGTGAAATTCCACATCCTACATGGCTTTGTCGAAATGTACACATTTCTTGATGAGGTTCTTTATGCTGTTCTCAGTTTTTGTTTTTTTGGAATTCATGCAGGCTTTTCCTATATAGCTGGTAGCATAACAATAAGGGACAACTGTGCTTCGCACTAGGTTTCCATCGAAGTCAAGCTTTCCATCCCCGCCTCCATTCAAGCAAACCAAACGCAACCTTAGGTGTGACGACAAAGCTAGAGATTATTAAAAAGGCAAACTCGCTCTCTTATTTACCTCAATCTTCAACGACCAACGAGTTGCGAGGTGAGGGAATGGGTTGCTAGGCATTCATATTAGAGTATGTAAAAGAGTGTTGCTTTCCACAACCCCCCCACCCCCCCGATATTAAAAGGCATTCATATTAGAGTATGTAAAAGAGTGTTGCTTTTGGACAGGGTTTTGGTGCCACTCTCATTTCCCCTGCCTCTGCTCTCCTCAAATCCACCCATCCATGGCGCACACCCTAGCAAAATCGCTGTCCCAATTCTCGCTGCTTCGCTTCATCTCATCTTGTCACAACTCTCCTCATCTGTTCCTCGCCTATGCATCAGCTCGGAGACAGTTGTCAACGGCTGGGGAGGCGAGAGAGGAAGGAGACGAAGAGGTGCCCACTGAGGGTATTAGTAGGCCGCTTTCGGTGATTCTGAGACAATTGAATAAGAAGGTACCGGAGAGTGTTATCAGGGTTCGGCATCAAGATGGGTTTCCTGTCAAATATATCCCGTGGTATTGTAATATTCTCTCTTTCAGCATACACCTCTTGCTGTTGGAAATTGATTTCTGGGATGGATTGTTTATGGGTGTTATGGATTCGAGGTTTTTGTGGTTTGTGAGAGGTGTGATTCTTGGCAGAGGGTGGTGCTGTGGATTGGGTCAAGATGGAATTGCTGATGGTTAAATATAGGGGATAGGGTGATATAAGGGTGGATTGGTGTTGTGTTCTTGGTATGTTTTTGGTTGTTTTGAACACATAGCGATGGTTGGCCATGGTAATCGAGGTGGGAGAGTGTTGCCATTTGGTAGTGTGTTGTGGTCTTGGTAGTGTGTGTTGCCATTTTACCATAATCTGTGCTTTTGAGGGGAAATGGTCCCTTCAAGAGATGAACACATTGTCATGCATCGCACCATATGGTGTTTTTGGACCATGTTAGATGTCTGATGGAACTTCTTACTGGCCTTGAGAAGGCGAAGCTGAAGCTGAGATACAGTATAAACATTCTTAGTCGTAATCCATCGCAGGTTTTCCAGCATATCCCAAATTGGCATGAAGGGAAAACCACATCAATGTCGATTCGACATGTAGATATCAGTCAACCAAATCTCTGAGATAGGACCTTCGCCGGGTAGAGTTTTTACTTTTTAGTAGCTGCGTGTAATCCCTTGGCTTACTGAAATCCTTCTTTCTTGTGCATTTCTTTCTTAAGGTGCCATCCCGATATTGGCCTTATAACTGTTATTGTAGGAAAATTCAGTCAATGGCAAGTATCGCTTCCTACTCCCTTGAAAGTCTGCCACATAACTTTTGAGCATATCTTCAAGCATTTGTATAGTACGATCTGTTAGTCCGTTTGTTGCCGGATGAAAAGCTGTACTGAAGTCGAGCCTTGTTCCCAATACTTCCTGTAACCTTCTCCAAAAGTTAGATAGGAATCGTGAGTCTCGATCTGATACAATGGAATTGGAAACTCTGTGTATCTAACAATTTCCTTGATGACTCCTGAGCCAGTCGCTCTTAGCTCCAGCTGTTTTTGATGGCTAAGAAATGTGCCGTCTTGGTTAGACAATCCACTATCACCCAGATGGTATTCATCCTGTAAGGCGAAGTCGGCAAACCCACTACGAAGTCCATCGCGATAGAGTCCTATTTTCATACTGGAATTTCCAATGACTGCAATATTCCTCAGGGTCGTCGATGCTCAGTTTTGATTGGCTGGCAAGTCAGACATCTAGCAACAAACCCTGCTATATCCTTTTTCATATTATTCCACCAGAAACTCCTTTTCAAAATCCTTATATATCATATTTCCATCAGGATGCTCTGAATATGGGGTTTTATGAGCTTCCTTCATTATCTTTTGTTTAAGCCTATTCAAATCAGGCACACATAGTCGCCCCTAAAACCTTAAAGAGGCATCTTCTGAAATCTCGAATCCTTTAACATTGCCTTCGGCGAACTTCTGACGGATTCATTCCATTTGTGGGTCAAGCTTCTGGGCTTCTGTAATTTCATTTGCCAGTGATGACTTGATCTCCAAGGCCATCAAGCTACCACACTTTCCTATCCCGGTGATGGTAATTTCCAACTTATGGAAATCTTGGAGGATTTCTTTCGAAATAGGAAATATAGCATTTAGACCTCCGCTACTTCGGCCTTCATGCACCAGCTACAACATTGACCTTACCGGGATGATATTGCATATCAATATCATAATCCTTTAGAAACTCTGACCACCGTCTTTGTCTCATGTTCAATTCTTTCTTAGTAAAGATATATTTTAGGCTCTTGTGATCGGTAAAAACATTACAAGAAATCCCATAGAGATAATGCCTCTATATGTTTAAAGAGAAGACAACAGCCGCCAATTTAAGATCATGAATAGGATAGTTCCGTTCATAAGGCTTCAGTTGCCGTGAGGCATATGCTATTACCCAGCCTGTTGCATTAAAACACATACTAGCTCACGGCAATATGCTATTACCCAGCCTATTGCATTAAAACACATCCTAACCCATGTTTTGATGCATCATTGTAAATATCTTAACCTTCTTGCACTGAAGGTAGCATTAAGATCGGTGTCGATGTAAGGCGATTCTTCAATTCTTGAAACGCCTGTTCACAGTGATCATTGCACTCAAACCTTGTGGATTTTGTGCTCAGGTTCGTAAGGGGTAATACGATCTTGGGGAATCCTTCCACGAACCTTCGATAGTAACCTGCTAACCCAAGAAAACTGCGAATATCTGCTACATTTTTAGGTCTAGCCCACTTAGTTATCGCCTCTATCTTCTGCGGGTCAACCTGGACGCCTTCCTTTGAGATTACATGCCCCAGAAACAACACCTTGTCTAGCCAGAACTCGCATTTATTAAACTTCGCATACAATAGATTAACTTGGATAAAAACATGTATTTGATAGATCATTATTATGTGAAACATCTTTATTAAAATTGTGTAGGAGCAAAAGGTATGAATAATAACCTTTGTTCATTTCAATTGTATGGTGTTTCGAGTGGCCCTACTTTGGGAAAAAATATTGAGTTCCATGATAGTTATCATAACAATGTTGGTGCACCTTGAGTCGTTTAATTGTCACCCTCCGACGTACGTCATTGGTTCCTTGAAGGAGATTTCTCCCATACTTTGTACAATGATATCGATAACGTTACTCCATCTCGCTTACACCTTTTTAAATATATTGCTTTGGACTTGAACATCGGAAAAATAAGATGTTTTACATACATGGTGTAAAATTATAAAATACCTTATATGTAAAATAGTCTAAATCCATAAACCATAAAACAAATGACATGCAAGATAATAAAAACATAGTGAAAGATGATATAAGAAATTTAACAATAATGGGGTATAAAAGACCGTCCATATGGTTATCTTAGAGACAATTTGCTTGATAATTTAGGTAGATTAGGAATAAACTTGATCTATGCTCAACTCCTTCCTTGGCTTTGTCATGCATAGTTATGAAGAGTTAGTTCATTCTATGTTAAAAATGAGTAAAGAAAGGTGAATCTTCAAGTATAAGTTTATACCTCCTACAAAGATCTATTTTCAATGATTCTTCACCTTCCTTGATGACATCAATATAGCGTACTTTATGGAATACTTGTGTTGGCCTCTCTTTTCTTCTCCTTAGCTCATGGTCAATCTCTTCTTCTCCTAACTTTTTTTTGTATGTTGTTTTTTCTTTTTTATGGTACTCTCTCTTGTCTCTTGCGTATGTTCTATAGTACTTGTGCACGTCTTCTTTTTTAAAGGTTAAGGACACATGTTAATCCTTCTAGTTGTATGTGATTATGAGAGTGCCACTTGTACTTTGTCTTTTAACACTTGTGTCCTTGTGTTTTTAGAGGAATTATTTTATATAATGTGTTAGTGAATTTTTAAATTGTTATATTCATCATTCATAACTTATTTTGCTTAGATAAGATAACTATGATAGGATCACATATATAGTCACTAACATACTTTAACATAAATAGTCACGAGATTATGATATTATAAGATGTTCGGTTGTTACATTGACCTGGCACTCCAAAATCTACCTGAACATTTCCTTTGCACATGCAGGCACATTGTGAATCGCATACTGAACCTCCATGTCCCAGGTATTGTATAAAATGTTCACCTGTCATTCGAAACTGGGACGTATTGTCGAGTTCTTTTTCCTCCTTCATGCATCGCTACTTCTAAACTCAACAAGAATATTGATCATTTCCTTCTTGTAGAATGGTCTGGTGAGGTTCGAAGCATTACCTACTCGCCTGATGGCAAGACTGTATCTGTTGTATATCGGGTTACCCTACATGGCATAGATGCAGAGGTACCTTTTTACCTTTCACCCTGTTTTATACTAGTATTTACTTATGTGTTGTATATGGTTATCATGTATTTGGTATGCATGGAGTTCATGGAGCCTTGGTAGTTAGATTCTGAGAACTCCTTGTTGTCTGAAGTTTCCTTCTTCATCCAAGTACTTCGTAGAAAACAAGTGATTTCGCTGACTGGCGTGTTTTAGTGTCTGATTTAGAAGTTGATTGCAAACCAGTCTGGCACACAGTTTGCAATACATAGGGCATGGGAATAGAGAAATTTCTCCTTCAATTCTCAATTTTTATGGAGCTCGCACAGCTTTAAAACAGTTCATGGATTCATCTTTGCCTTTGTTTGAAAGGGGTTTGTTTTTTTGTGCAATGTAATCGTTTTCTGTATGCTATTGGCATCTATTCCATTTGTCAGAACCAAGATCTGTGAAAGTAACCTATTTTTGCTATGGCCAGATTTCGAGGGAGTCAACTGGCACTGCATCAGTGGACGATAAAGGCATTGGAGATCCAGTACAGATTGCAGAAGCTATGGCATTTCGTCGAGCTTGTGCACGTTTTGGGCTTGGACTTCATCTCTATCATGAAGATATGTCTTAAGGTGCATCATAATTAGACTTCGTAATGCTGTGACAAGAAACCGATGTGTGCAATATAGTAGAAACTCCCCATTTTGTAAACTTGAGGGGATGTGCAAACAGCTTATCTTTAGTATGTTGTAATCTCCATAGCATGGAGCTTGATCAAAGCTACTGTTTTTTGTATAACACACCTCTAGGTTTTTGCTCGTCAGCTTTTAGCCAAAGCTTTAATCAGACTGGTTCTAAAAATATGATCTTTGGAGTCTTCGATAAGAACATTGGAATGTCTCGAGCAATTTCCATGGAAGATCTAGAATTGCAAGATTTTAATGACCGGCCGTCGTGATCCTTCATGTCAATCAGGTAAATCCTCGGAAAAGAAACTAGCATCTGTCACAGGAACTGTTCTCTAAACCCGTCTAATGCTCTTCTATGTCGACTTGCAGTAGACGCTCAAACTGACATTGTACCCCCCTACCACGAGGGACTCCAGCAACTTCATGACTAAGGCATTCCCATCAAATATTGATCTCTTTTAAATATTGGTCGCTGGTTGAAGATATAGAGATTCCATTTCAGCTTCATTTATGTTCTCTAACTCTCAGTATAGCAGTTACTGACCTGTCTAATGCTTTTGTTGTTGTCACGGAGACCAGCCGAATGATCCGTACGCAGATCGAGTCCAGCCTCCTCCCTGCATCAGTTTCCACTATCTAATCTCACTAGCTACTTCAAGTTATATTAGTCCATATATTTGCTAACAAAGATATTACAATCCTCTAAAGATATATTGGTTCACTTTGCCAGTCATCGCATGCGTTGATGATGTGGTCGTTGGGCCATCCTTTCCCCTTTTCACTTTTTTCAACTTTCCCATTTCCGTCTTTTCTTTCCCTCCCATTTTCCTGTCTCCCCTTCTAAACCATTTCCCTCCTAGTTTTCTTTTCTCATTGTTAAATCTTGTGTGCTGAAAGTTTTCAAACTCCTGTATCAAAATGACGATTGATCAAACTGCAGTGGCTGCGGTGGTGGTGGAGGAGAAGGAAGGAGGAGCTGGGTCGGGTGATACCACGTACACGAAGGTGTTCGTAGGAGGACTGGCGTGGGAAACACAGAAGGAAACGATGAGGAAGTACTTCGAGAAGTTTGGGGAGATCGTGGAGGCCGTCGTGATCACTGATAAGGGAACTGGAAGATCCAAAGGCTATGGATTTGTATATTTACTGCTCTGAGCTTGCTCTCTCATGAGTTGTTATGTATTCTCTTTTTTGGTGTGTGATGATTTATTTTCTGATCGATTTTCATTGGTTTAGGTGACTTTTCGGGATGCGGAGGCTGCTACGAAGGCTTGTGTGGATGGAAGTCCCGTGATTGATGGCCGAAGGGCAAACTGTAACCTCGCCTCGCTTGGTGTTCAGAGATCGAAGCCTTCAACTCTTAAACAAGCTGTTGCCGCTGCTGGCGGTGGCGGCGGCGGCGGCGGCGGCGGTATAGATCTGTTTAATCTCTCTTTGAAGTCCAATAGTCTATCTTGTCGTCTTGTCTCAACCCATTTTCAGCTTTTATTGCGAATCCCGATCACCTCATTGTTTCGATAAATTACGTGTTTATGTTTATCAGTACCATGCTGTCTAATCCTGGACGAAAATTTCTTTGTTAATCAATTTTCTTGATAGATTCAGCTACTGGCATATTTAGTAAACATACGTATTATTGCCTATGCAAGAGTTAGATTGCATATTAGACAACTATTCAGGCATTCTATTCTCTATGTTTTCCGATGTTTTACTTACTATGCTTACTAGTAGGGAGATTCTAGTCTTGCTGAAATGATATTTATTTGTAATCTTTTAGACTGTTAACATGGTAATATTTTTTCTTGTATATCAACTATCACTTGGCAACGTCCAGGAATGTGCTAATGCCAAATATATGAGCATGCTTACTGCACTGTCTATACTTCAAATAAATTAGATAAAAACGACGATATATGTGATAGGCGACTTTGCGCGCAGGGGCAGGGAGGGGAATGAGGGCAGTGATGAATAATTTCCCGATGGGGTACGGAGGAGCTGGACTGGGAACTGTGTTTCCGGCGGTGGCAGCTGCGGCGATGGCGGCAAGCTTTCCTCATTACTCTGTCCAACAAGGGATTCCTTTTCCTAATCTTTACGGGTATGATTACTGTGTTCTTTGCTTCTGCTGTAATCTGACTCAATTATTGTTCTCTTTCACTCTGTCACTCATGAGCTATATGTATGTCTCCTGTCTAGTTGTTTAGCAAAAGCACATGCATGACAACTCATGTTCCACTTTTCATTTTATGATTGAAATGTTTATGGTCTTTTGATATTCTCTCCATATTCCTTTCTAGGTATCAGTCCCAAAACGTCCTAGAAGTCAACCAGCCACCTCGGTTTTTGACCTGTCGTCTTGTAGACAGTACTATAAAGTATAATTCGATAGATTTCAATCTCTATTCGTTGCTTCATTTGTCTTGCAACATTTCATCGGTATTTCGATAGTACATATAAGAAATTGATATGAAGAGCACTAAACCGTCTGGTCTACCGGATTAGCTTCCAGGTAGGCTTCGTTTCGACTGCCTAGGCTGTAGAAGGTGACTTATCCGCCCTTGGGCTGCCTGCATTTTCTGGAACAATGCTGAGTAGATAACCTTGTGAGTTACTATGGGACGCCATCGCATAAAAGAAAGGTTGCAATAAGATCACTAGATTTCGTACATTGATTTTGATTCAATGTATCCTGTCTCGCGACAGGTAACGTGATGCAGGGGCATCATCCATTCATATCTTTTCTTAAAGCTGAAGATTCTCACTTTCTGTTGTAGACTTCTATGTTTGAATACAACTGTACTCATGCCTTCGCTTCCTTTTCTGTGTGCTTTCTTGGACTTGAATACCAGGTACTCCCCATACAATGTTGCGGACTACTCTTACGCCACGGTGCGTGCACTTTTCTCTTGAACTTCTATCTTCCTTTGCTTGCAGTGTTATTTGTACGTGCATACCTGCTCCGCAACGTGAAAACCAGCCACAACATACCACCAAATTGAAAAAGTGTGTATCGTAGATATAGTTCTAGATGAGACTAACTTATTAAACTCCTGCTAGTGTCTGCCTCTATTAGTATTTCAGAGGACATGGATGCGAAAGTTAAGAAAACGTGTAACACGAGAAGATCGGCAAGGGACACTTGCATAATTAGACCTGAACTTAATATGCAATTGCTCTTAATAATCTATAAACTGCAAGCTTTATATTGCTGTAGCCTGCAAGTGTAAGTAGGAATAATGCTGCTGATATTACCGGAATATTATATCATTTGCTACTAACCAATGGACGATGCTGAGGAAAATATCCAAGAAACCATTTATTTAACTATCTCTGATCGTGCCAAAGTGTTTGAGGAATGAGGATAGATTAACATCAGGCCCAGATTCTTATTTGGAAGCAAAAGCGCCTCAACTATTATCCGAATATGAACTCTGAAATGCCCCTTTCTATTGTTCCAAGTTCCAACTAATGTTATATTGTTCTTCCTATGGTTTGCAGTCGTTTTTGACATGTTATATGTCTTTATGCCATGACAGAATTACTACGGTATGCATGGTGCTGCAGCACAATATCCGGCATATGGAGCAGCGGTTTGCGGAAGCATGATGAGTAGTGCAGCCTCAGGCTACTATCCATACACGCCCTTCATTGAAGGGAACGGAGATACAGCAACTTCTGTAGCTTATTCTGCAGAAGCTGGACATAGTAATGGGTTTCATTATCAGCCTCATCATCTCCTGCATTATGGCTCCTCTACCTTCCCCCAAAATCACAACACTCGAATGTCACCTTATGGTACTCCATTTCGATCAGGTTAACTTGATTCTGATCATTCATTGAAGTTGTGATTATGATAATAGCGAAGTTTGCGGAAAACTAACGTCTTTGACAGTTTGCTTTGCTGTGCCACAGGCATGACCATGGAGGCCGTGAACGCTCTCATTTCATATCGCTGATGGACACTTTGTTTTTTTCTGCTTGTATCAGCTGAAGGAACCACCCTTGGCCTGAGCATGGTTCTCCATTCTTCTTCTCTCGCTTTCCACCCTCATTTGTGTTCCCAATCATCAAAACTGGGTGCAAGTTGCATGCTAGTTCCACGTAGGAACTGGGACGAACTCAGGGCATTGAGTAGTCCAAATCGCTCTTCTTTTACCGTAATCTCTGCTTTTGAGGGGAAATGGTCCCTTCAAGAGATGAACACATTGTCATGCATCGCACCATATGGTGTTTTTGGACCATGTTAGATGTCTGATGGAACTTCTTACTGGCCTTGAGAAGACGAAGCTGAAGCTGAGATACAGTATAAGCATTCTTAGTCGTAATACATCATAGGTTTTCCAGCATGTCCCAAATTGGCATGAAGGGAAAACCACATCAATGTCAGATTCGACATGTAGATATCAGTCAACCAGATCTCTGAGATAGGACCCTTCGCCGGGTAGAGTTCTTACTTTTTTAGTAGCTGCGAGTAATACCTTGGGCTTACTGAAAGCAGCTTTTGAAGGAAATGAGATGAAATGCTCATGTAGTGCTCCATGTTATGAAAAGTTTTCTTCTACATTTTCCTCCTCCATTTTCCTTCTTTGAAATAGTGACAATGCTTGGAGATCGGGGCCATGAGAGTCTTTTGTATGCACTTTCATATTCCGTGAAATAATTAGTTCATTTTCCCTGGAGGGCGGGGAGGAAACTCATAGGTCATGTTTTTTTGTTTGAGATCTTTATAAGTTGGTCGTCAACTGTGGGCTTGCTTGAGGAGGTTTTAGTCTCTCAGCAGGTGTACGAGGAGGGAAAATCAGTTTATTGTTTTCCCATTCCTGTCATAGCTCCATTCTAGTCGATATGGGGCTCATCGAATGCTTTTTTTTTTTTTTTTTCCGTCATGCTCTAACCTGGAGAGGATGTTCTTTTTTCCAAACTCTCCAGCTTTTTACCCTCTTATCCAAAGAACCATGGTTAGGATCCAGGCTGGTGGTGTCACCTTGTCGGAGTTTCTATGTTGTTCAGGTTCTGTTTCCCTGGTTGGGAGACTCGTTTCATGTAAAATTTTAAGTGTAAGCTTATGGTATGTAGTCAAGCTACGGACAAGATCCATCTCTTGCGTGCTACTTTGAGGATGAGACATGGTATAGATTCTAGTTGCTCGAATAACTTTTAAAGGGTATTTGCTGAACCTTGTATGCTAATGTTCATGTTGTTGCTTATCCGATGTTGTATTCTTCTGTGCTATCATTGCTCATAAGAACCATACAAGACTACTTTGATCAGATGCTAGATCTGAGCCTCCAGCCAATCTGGTTGTACTTATGAGTTGCCCTGGGCATATTAGGTCTCGCACATCCTACATTTCTAGCCTTGTTAGTACTACCTTAGAATCCATCCATTATCCATCACCTATAGTTATATTTCAGTTGAATGGAACCTTCCATTTTAGCCGTATGTGCTTGGATTGCAGAAATGATATTAAAAAGGAAATGAATAAAATATTGGAATAAATCGTATAAATACTGTAACCTTTATATCGAATTATTTAAAACAAATCATAAGCGGAAGCATATCTGAATCCATAAGTGCAAGCCTTTAATCCGGATTGAAGATCGTCTAGGGTTAGGATATCTTTCAGTTGATACACACGTTAGGGTTTCTCTCTTTTGCGATGGGATGCTAGAAAGATGTAACGTATGTTCAACCGGGGAGCATAACCTTCATATATATATAGTGGTTTTTAATCCTAATCAACCCATCATCAATTAGGATCAAGCCCATAGGTATCTACACAATTGGGTCCTATACTTTATGAGACGACATATTAACCCACTTAATATTAATATCCGTAGGACCACTAATATTTGGGCCAAACCGCAAGATAGCACATAACATACAATTAATCCGTATAGTTAAATTGTCCATGTGCACATAATATGAGTCCATTAATCCAACATAAAATATTATGAAGGAATAGAGATATGAATAGAATATATTGTTCATTGTGTTCGGTGTGTTTTGTTGTTGCTGTTTAGAAACAAGCGGAATGAGATAAATATGACAAAAAGACTAAAACACCAAAATACCTTACGCTACGTTTGGTATATGGGAATGGGGGGCCGAAAGCAATCCTCCAATCCTATGGAATCAAGAAAAATCTATTTGGTTGTCACTCCCAGTAGAAATAGTCGATTCCGGGCTGAATCATATTCCGCCCAAAATAATCAATTTGATTCCAGAGGTCTCTCCTCGGAATCGACCATTTAGCCTGGAATAGGAATGGAGATGCGCTCTTGTCAAATCTACCCCTTTCTATGTCTCTACCAATTAGCCACTATCTTCCATGAGAAATCCGATCGTCCTTTATCCTCGAATCTGAAACAATTTTCAATTGATTCTTCTATCATCAGAGCTCGTGGGTCTTTGGTTCTACTCGATGACGACATCGAAATTTTTCATCTCTGTTGTTGTTGTTCGTCGCCTCTGTTATTGTTCTTCATCTCTCCATGTTATTTGTTGTTGGTACTCATTGTTGTTGTTGGTGTTCGTCGCCGCTGTTGAGTGCCTTTTGTTCTTCATTTTTTATGGCTGGGGGCTAATGATGCCATTTCCCTTTTTGATTTTCATGATAAAATTTTATGGGTAATTTTGAAAATTTTTTACATTCATTCTATTTCTAATAGGTTAAAAGTATCATCCAAATAAACCAACAATAATCAAATCGTATATTTTAATCTTATTTTTATTCTGTCGTACAGAATAATCTATTTCATTTCATCCTAAATCTGCAATCCAAAGTCATCCTCAATGATTTGCTCCAAATCAGCATTGCTCCAAATCTTCAATCCAAAGTCATCCTCAATCAATGAATGTAACAATAGAGCATCTTAGAATATCATAATCTTCTGATTATCTATGTTAAGTATGTTAATGATAATATATATGATCCTATCATAATTATCTTATCTAAAAAAAATAAGTTATGAATGATGAATATAACAACTTAAAATTTCACTAACACATTATATAAAGTAATTCCTCTAAAAAACATGTCCTTATTAACAAGGACATGTGTGTTGAAGACAAAGTTACAAGTGGCACTCTCATAATCACATACAACTTATATATGTTAAATATATTAGTGACTATATATGTGATCCTACCATAGTTATCTTATCTAATAAAAATAAGTTATGAATGATAAATATAACAACTTAAAAATTCACTAACATATGATATAAAGTAATTCATCTAAAAAACATATGTCCTTACTAATAAGGACACATGTGTTGAAGACAAAGTACAAGTGGCACTTTCATAATCACATGCAACTCTATGGATTGACATATATCCTTAACCTTTAAGAAAGAAGACATGCACAAGTATTATATAACATGCGCAAGAGACAAGAGACAAAGAGAGAGAATCCTATATATATATAACAACAAACAAAGAAAAATTAGGAGAAGAAGAGATTGATCGTGAACTAAGAAGAAGAAAAGAGAGGGCAACACAAGTATTCCATAAAGTACACTATATTGATGCCAAGGAAAAGAGTTAAGCATAGATCAAGTCAATTCCTAATCTACCTAAATTATCAAGCAAATTGTCTCTAAGGTAACCATATGGAGGGTTTTTTATACTCCATTATTGTTAAATTTCTTATATTGTCTTTCACTATGTTTTTATTATCTTACATTTCATTTGTTTTAAGGTTTATGGATTGGCACTATTTTGCATATAAGGTATTTGATAATTTTACACAATGTATGTAAAATCCCTTATTTTTCCGATGTTCACGTCCAAAGCAATATATTTAAAAAGGTATATTGAGATGAAGTAACGTTATCGATATCATTGTACAAAGTATTGGAGGAATCCCCTTCAAGGAACCAATGATGTACGTCAGAGGATGACGATTAAACAACTCAAGGTGCACCTACATTGTGATGATAACTATCATGGAACTCAATGTTTTTCCCAAAGTAAGGCCACTCGCAACACCATATAATTGAAATGATTAAAGGTTGTTATTCGTACCTTTTGCTCCTCCACAATTTTAACAAATATGATTATTAAGATTTTTACTCGTTTTTGTTCGTTTTTCTTAATGTTTTTTTTTTTCAAGTTATGCTTCGGGATAAAGCAAAAACGCGTAAAGAAAGAACCTTATAACTAATCGTGGCCTGGATAATGACTAATTTTGTAGTAGAAAACATGATGAAACTTTATTTTTCTTGACATGATTACTATAATATGGTTGTATAATATTATCCTTCTCGTACCACTCTTTTCCTCGTCATATGAGCCTGATGACTTAGCCTCGGGTTAGTCATGACGATAACGTTTCGTTCGTTAAATAAAGGGGTGTTACACAAGTCACTAGAGAAACAACACTGAGAGATCAAGGATGGGTAACAACCCTAGTTCCTCGTTGTCTTGTACCTATTAAACCTTGTTAGCACTCCGTAATTTCTTGAGAATAAGCTATATAGTACAAAAGCTGAACATTAGGAATCATGGAGACCTTTCGAGCCATACAAGTTTGCCCGGGGTCTCAGAGTCTTGGAAACCCAATCTGGATTCCATTGGAACCCTTTTTTATAACACCCTTTGTCCGCAAGATAAAAACTTATGATGCCAAGTCTATCTGAGCACCAAAGAAGTAGTGGCACAAAATAGATTCTTTCGTTCAAATGGATAGAACAAAAGATGCTTGACTACAGCCATTTTGGCAATTATACGAATGTGCACCACCCAGCCTCCCAAGGCAAGATTAGAAGTTCAAATCATATTTAATCCAATGTTCATGTTCACGGCAAGCCTATCAATTCACCATGAGCGATACAAAAATAGATCGACCTCCTAGTCTGCAATCCAATTGGTACAAGTAGATTTCCCAAGTAAAATTTATGATGAAAATACAAGTTATTTGGTTTTGATGCATATTCAAGAGTGAACATCAATGAGCAGAGGCAAAACTAGATGCATGAAATTGTTTATCACAACAAGGCTGAATATATGTATTTTCCTTCCTAATGAAATTGGAATGTAAAAGAATCAACTCTATCAAAAAATCGAACTAATTATAATAAGCCCAAGAATATACATCTAACACTATTCACACAAAAACTCATTGGGGCATTAAATGCGGACAACAAATGCACAGGCTCAACCCACAAAGTGCCAAAAAGGTCCACATAATAAATATTATAGATACTAACTCAAGAAATCAATTCTATCAAAAGTCCAAAATGATGAAAGTAAACACAAGAATATATATCTAACATTGACTTATCTTATGAGAAAATATGTGGATCCCTTGACCAGGTCCATTTTGGTCCTTGAAATGTCAACCTTGACACCAACAAGATGGGTCAACGAAACTGCTAAAAGCCAAGTTAATTCACAAAGTCGTAAACAGATTCACCATGCCTCTAGAAGCATAGTGAGTGAACTGAGTACCATTTGTGCATTTTTCCAAACTATAAATATACCACACGCAGACGCTAGCTAATAGCTCATTCTTTCTCCATCTTATTCACACGCTTTGATTTTCATATTCTATATTTCATGTGTTTCCCAAGTATGGTACGAAGTTGATAGTCTACAGCTACCCTCTTTGACAGGCGATTCCCACTCCAATAACTATCCCTTCTTTAGTTCCTCGTCAAGACCACAACACACTACCAAATGGCACACTCTCCCGCCTCGATTACCATGGCCAACCATCACTATGTATTCAAGACAAGCAAAGACATAGCAAGAACACAACACCAATCCATCCTTATATCACCCCATCCCCTATTTTTAACCATCAGCAATTTCATCTCTCAAATCCTAATCAAATTCAATATAATTATTTGAAAAGCTATATTTAGTTTTAAAAAGTAAATATATCATCGTGTCATGATGTCATAGCATCATGTCGTTTACTATCTGAATGGTTTGTCATCTGAAATTTTTTATATAATTATATATGTAATACATTATAGATTTTTCATTTTAATGTTTGATTTTTATATTTTGTAAAATTTATGATGTGTGATTTCCTTTTCATTTTTTTTTTGAAATTTAAATGGAAGACATAACGCTTGATAATATTCCCTTGGATATTTCATATATATAATAGATTTTTTTTTCCATCTTTGGTTTTTCTTTTATACTCTGCCAAATTCAATGTACTATACGTTTTGTTTTTCCAACTTCTTTTGTATATTCTCAAATTTAAATGAATGAAATATCACTCATTGTGATGGTGTTGTGTAATTTCAATGTAATAGATTGATATGTTCTTAGACATAACAATTGATGTTATGACGTTGTATGTTGTTGGAGTTTTGGATGACTTAACAATTTATTTTTATCCTAATATTATTTATTACATACATTTGATGTGTTCTAAGCTTAGGCTTAAGGTTCCAAATCTAATATAACATTATGTTGATTTTTTTATGTTAAAAAAAAGGCTTAGAAAAGTCAATGATCTTTGGTCCAATTCTAATCCCCTAAAAATTAAAATTTGAGTTTAGGAGTACAAACACTCAATAAATATTTTGATAGATAATGGACGTGATGTGGATTACGTAATGGCCAAAATCTATATTAAGAAGATGAGAAAAATCATAAAGAGGATATTATGATCATAATGAATGAAATATCACACATAGTGATGGTGTTGTGTAATTGCATGATATGTTCTTAGACATAACGATTGATGTTATATCGTCGTATGTTGTTAGATTTTATGATAACTTATCAATTTATTTTTATCCTAATATTATTTATTACATACATTTGATGTGTTCTAAACTTAGGCTTAAGGTTGCAAATCTAATATAACATTATGTTGATTTTTTTTATATGTTAAAAAAAGCTTAGAAAAGTCAATGATTTTTGATCCAATTCTAATCTCCTAAACGTTAATCTTTGAGTGTAGGAGTAAAAACACTCAATAAATATTTTGGAAGATAATGGACGTGATGTGGATTACGTGATGGCCATCATGAAACCATTATTGTATCTTCGGAACGTCTTGGAGGAGAAGAGTGCCAAAACTCTTTGAGATAAGTTGTCCACCTTATATATGAGCAAATCTATTGCTTCTCGTTTGTACATGCGGCAAAGCCTTTATTCCTTCAAAATGAAGGATTCGACTACCTCGTTGGAAAAACACTTGACTTAGTTTTTCAGACTATTCTTGTTGGTTTGAAAAAAATATTGGAGTCACCATCAATGATGAAGAAGCAGCGATGATTCTTTTGTGCTCTCTTCTGACAAGCTTTGAGGCCATTGTCTCTACTGTATTTCATAGTAGGGACTCTTTGTCAGTGAAAGACGTGAAGACATCTTTGACTAGTAGGCAGCTGAGACACCAGCTCTTGGAATCATCCAGACCCTCGAGCTTTAATGATGGGTTATTCATCAAAGGGAGACAGGATCGAAGACAACAACATTGGAGGAAAGAATGTCTTAAAGTGAAGAACAAACAAAAAAAGAAGGAAGCCTTAGTTGTTGGTATTGTAGAGACTCAGACCGTCTCGACCATTCTTACATCCGTCGTGGATTTCTTGGTCACATCTCTTTCAGAGTGGCTCATGGAATCCGATTGCACCTTTTATATTTGTCTACATCGGGTATGGTTTGCCACATTTGTTGAGTCCGATGGTGGCATAGTTCTTATTTACAATAATTCTGCCTGTAAGATTCTTCCCATGAGAGATGATCGTATATGGAGGTGGGACGATGTTGTGCGAACATAGAAAGATGTTCGATATGTTCTAACTGTGAGGCGTAACCTTATCTCTTTGGGTTCGCTTGATCGTGAAGGATGTTTCTATCATTCTCAGGATGGAGACATAAAGGTCAAGGAGAGCCATATGGTGACCATGAAGGCCAGACTTCATGCTGGATTATACTCCCTGATCGGCGCTGTGGAGAATAGAGTTATAGCCGTTGCAAGCTCTTTGTTGGTCCATGATTGTGAGGCTATTTCTGATAAGAAAATCTGGCATATGCGGCTTGGGCATATAGCTAATAGGGGGATGAATGTTCTACGTTCGGTTGGCTTTCTTGGAGGTTTGAAGACACAAAAGCTCTGATTCAACGAGGGATGTGTTCTTGAAAAGCAGAAGATAGTGTCATTTGATGGTGTAGTACACAGAATGAAGAGGACACTCTACAATATTTACTCATATTTATGGGGGCCATCTCCGTATGCTTATGACCTTCATACATGATTATTCCCGATATGTTTGGATATATTTCTTGAAAGAGAAATAGAAGGTATTTGAAACCTTCAAGGAGTGGTTGAAGTTGATTGAGACCCGGACCGGTAGGCAGATCAAGAGCCTTCGAATCGATAACTGGATGGAATTCGGGAACAAGCAATTTCTGAAGTTTTACAAGGACAAAGGCATTGTGCGGACTGCCACTTACACACCCCAGTATACTGGGGTAGTAAAGCGCATGAACCAGACGTTCCTGGAGCGTGCTCAGTGCATGTTGATTGGAGCCAGACTGAAGGAGATATTTTCGACCGAAGCAGTTATGACGGCTTATTATCTGATAAACAGGTCATCCTCCTTAGCGTTATCTATGAAGACACCTTATGAGCCTTGGTCTGGTAAGCCCGTTGATTATTCCAACCTTCATATTTTTTGTTGTCTTGCATACTATTATGTAACCGAAGGAAAGTTCCAACCTATGGCCAACAAGGTCATCTTTCTTGGATCTCAACCAGGTGTGCAGATAGAGTTAGCCAAGAAAGCTGATCAACATGGGAGCATTTAGGAGCGGATAGAGTAGACATGAGTAGTCAAGAGATCGACATTTGAGGTGGAGCATCAGAATAGGGAATCCTCAGATCCCAACATCCTATTAATATTTTACAACCAGTTCAACAAGAAGTAGAAGATTCAGGAGTGGAGCCACTAGTACCAGATCCAATCCTGGTGGGACCCACTTTACAACAATACCAATTTATTTTTGATAGAAAATGATGAGAGATCAGATGCGTAGTTTGATACAACCATTCACATTTGGTGGCATATGCACACATTGTTAGCGACACAGTTTAGAATGAACCTTTGCCATTCACGGAGGCCGCTGCTAGTTCAGAATGTGCCTAATGGACTGTAGCTATGGAAGAAGAACTAAAGTCTCTACACAAGAACAACACCTGAACTCTAATTCACTTGTTGAAGGGAAGGAGTACAAATTATACTCTACTGATTCATTATCAACTCGGATCTTCATTACTAGAGATGTCACATTTGATGAGGAATTAATGTTAACCAAGAAAGCTGATCAACATGAGAGCATTTAGGAGCAGATAGAATAGACACGAGTACTCGAGAGATCGACTTTTGAGGTGGAGCATCATAATAGGGAATCCTTAGATCCCAACATCCCATTGATATTTTACAACCAGTTCAACAAGAAGTAGAAGATTTAGGAGTGGAGCCACTAGTACCAGATCCAATCCTGGTGGGACCCACTTTATAGCAGTACCAATTTATTTTTGACAGAAAATGATGAGAGATCAGATACGTAGTTTGATACAACTATTCAGATTTGGTGGCATATGCACACATTGTTAGCGACACAGTTTAGAATGAGCCTTTGCCATTTAAGGAGGCCGTCGTTAGTTCAGAATGTGCCTAGTGGACTGTAGCTATAGAAGAAAAACTAAAGTCTCTGCACAAGAATAACACCTGAACTCTAGTTCACTTGTTGAAGGAAAAGTGCACCGTAGGATGCAAATGGGTGTTTTCAAAAAGAAAGAAACATGCGACGGTGGGGAGGTGAGATTCAAGGCGAGACTGGTAGCCAAGAGTTTCACTCATAAGGAAGATATTGACTACACTGAAGTCTTTTCTTCTATAATTAGACATATTTCTATCCGAGTTCTTCTAGCATTGGTTGTTAAGTTTAATCTTGAATTTGAGCAAATGGATATATGAAGACAATGTTCTTACACGGTGGGCTAGAGGAAGAGATCTATATGCGTCTTCCAGAGGGTTTTTCATTGTCAGGAATAGAAGATTGAGTTTGTCTTCTAAAGAAATTATTGTACGGGTTAAAGGAGTTTCCCTGACAATGGTATCATAGGTTTGATACCTTCATGACGAGCATTGGATACACACAGAGCCCGTATGATCAATGTGTTTATTATCAACAGCAACCTGATAGGAGTTAGGTTTTTCTTTTTCTCTATGTGGATAATATGTTGATCGCTGAAAAAGGTAAAGGGACTATTGACAGGCTAAAGACGCAACTCAGTACCGAGGTTGGTATGAAAGAGCTCGGCCCAGCAAAGAAGATCTTAGGCATGAAGATTGCCTAGGATAGAAAGCATGGGGTCGTAACCTTGAGTTAGAAGAAGTATATTGAGAAGGTTGTAGATCGACTTGATATGAAAGATGCCAACTCGTTTCTACTTCTTTGACAGTGCACTTAAAGCTATCTTTGGAGCTCTCAGGGAAGATTGAAAACGAGGTGAGGAGTATGGCCTTAGTGTGTTATGCGAGTGCAATTGATTCCCTGATGTATGCTATGATATGTACTCGATCCAATTTGTCACAGCCAGTGTCAGTAGTCGATTGATACATGATCAAACCTGATAGAGCTCATCGGCAGGCCATGAAATGGATCCTTAGATATCTTATGGGTTTATCGGGATTGAGCATAATCTATGATGCAAGGCGAGGTGGAGGCAGCGACGATGTTGTGGGGTTCTCAAATTCAGACTATGCTAGAGATTTGGATCGTCGAAGGTCATTGAAAGGGTATGTATTTACTATCTATGGTGGGCCAATTTCTTGGAAGTCAACTTTACAAGATACTGTGGCTTTGAGCAATAATAAAGGTAGAGTTCATGATTGTTTCATTAGCTGTGAAGGAAGCTATTTGGTTGAGGATGTCCTGCTTCAAACGTTTGAAGCAGGACATCACTATCATTGTGGCAGTTCATCAGTCATTCACTTCACTCATGATGAGATACATCATGAGAGGATTAAGCACATTGACATCCGATATTACTTTGTTCGGGATGTTAAGGATGTCAAGATAATCAAGATTTTTATTACAGAGAATCTAGCAGATGTGTTAACGAAACCAATTCTTGTGGTCCAACGTGTTACCTCGCATGCTCTTTGTGGTCTTCGCATGTTTATATATATCAAACTTGGGCCTTGAACATTATAAGGTGCAGAAGCGACAGTGGCAAGCAGAGCATGGAGGGAGCTACGCGGTTAGGAGTTTAAATGTATTTTAGTGAGAGCTAAGAGAGATTTGCGATAGAAAAAGTTTTAAGCTTCTTTATCTCTTGTTTGTGGAGTTCTCAGTATTTGAGTGTACCTCATTTGTACTCCTCGTTTGACTGGCGGATTTATTCGTCGTTGACGATCGTTCGTAGTTTTCTCCCGTAATGATTTCCACTTAAAATCTCTGTCTTTTTTATTTGTGTCATTTAAATTTCACTCATTGATATTATATTTATAATGTTTTATTTAATCCGATTAGGTTAATAACGATAATTTACTAGTGACGATAAAATTTACGAATCTTGGTCGTAACAGTTGAGCTCTCCGTCTTCATGGTGCCTAAGAATACGTAGGTATTGGTGAACATTTGTTCCATTGGACGAGATGAAACTGTTGCGACGCGAACATTTTTTAGCCCGAGAGATTTCGGGATTGTGATATAGATTTTAAAAGCCGCAACATAGAACTGATTCCGTTTGGTGCTGGTCATCGGATGCGCCCAGGGCTACCAATTGCGCGAAAGATGTTACACCTTATCTTGGGCTCACTATTTTACTCGTTCAATTGGAAGCTTGAAGAAGGAGTCAATCACCAGAATATGAACATTGATGACATGTATGGCTTCACGTTAGGGAAGGCTGAACGCTTACGTGCAATTCCAACCAATTATCCTGTAGAAGGCCTTGAAGACCATCCAAGGGTGTCATCTCTATTTCTTACTATGAAGTCCCTGCATTTTGTGCTTGCACAACCTACAAAATAAGTCACTGAATTTTCGTTAGCATACACTCGTTTATCAGCTGAGGCAAGTGAATCAATATGCTGTATTGTATCTTTCGTATTGAATCTGATAATCAGTCGTTGAAAGTGGAAGTTATGGCAACTGTTCGTTTTATTCTGCCTTCTCGCTTCTGCCCAACAAGTTATTATATATTCTTGACCTTTATGGTCAACAGAATTGACAAAAAATAGTGATGGATGGTGCAACCGTTGGGGCTTATAAATAAACTACAATGCTGCCATTTTATGCTTGTTTGGTGTTATTTTTTTGTTTCTTTTGACGAAAAGCGTATGATATCTAGATTCCAATGACATTTCCACCACTGCAGACTTCATTGCATCAGAGCTTTGTATGCAAAAAATGCTAGTGGTTAATCGCGGATTTGCTTGAGCCATTGTTCATCTTCGATCAACAAAGAGGTCACAATCTTTCTTGATAGAAACAATAGTTTTGATTATTGCTATAATTATGGAGCAGAAGTGATGTGAGTGTTTCGACCCCAAAATTAACGCCAAAAAAAGACTCGAAAATGAAGCCGCTCCGATGAAATCTGCAACGATCAACAGGCATCCACAGACGCATGCTCCTCCTCCGCTGCCGCTCAAATCCCTGCTCTTCACTTGGCTCGTAATGTCTGTCATCGACACCCTAATGGCTCTGCACAATCCCCGTTGAACCATCACCTCTCACTCCCTTTCCTCATCCAATTCTATACAAACACATGAAAATCCACACAGAGAATCACATACCCTCATACCCACAAGCTGGAATCACATCAAGGTCCCATTCCGACACCAACCCATTATCACTCTCATCATTTCAGCCATGCCCAGATTCCTCAATCTCAACAAAAACCTAACCAGACACCTCAGAATCACACTGCCCACAAACGCAATTGCCCCTCTTTCATCAATCCATCCCATTATCCCGCCTTCTTGTGTATATGATCGTCGGATTCTGCCGTTTTGGTGGTTGAGTGGTTGGTTTGTGCAGGGTATGTGCATGTCAGGGAATGGAGAAGGAGGAGAAAGAGGAGCAGGAGGAGGAGGGGGCGGGCAGCCGCCGGCAAGGACGAGGAGACTGAGGGCCCAGGTAAATTGTCCAAGGTGTTCGAGGCGGTTGGGGTTTAAGCCGGCGACGAATGAGGTGTCGTCGGGTTTGGATCAATCAAGTGATGATCATAGGCAGGCAGTGAATTTGTGTCCTACTTGCAAGACATTTTATTATTTCAGGTCTTACTTGAGGATGATTCCGTTGCAAGGGAGTTTTACCGAGATTGGGAAGAATGATGTTGATAACGATAGAAACAATGTGGGTGATGTGCGTGTCGTGGGGCGTTGGGGGAGGATTGGAGGTGATGGGGTTGAGCCGCCTGTTGATAGGTCGGGGAGGAATGCGGGGGCAGGTGAGAATGGGATTGCCGTGCCGTGGCCTCCTGGCCCGCCGTTTCCTCCTGGGATGAACCTGGTGAGGTCTACTGAACCGGGGAGGTCGTCGCGGAATGAAGGTGAAGGTGATGTGGGTGGTAGAAGGTGGGGTGGGTCAAATTTGGGGAAGGATTTGCCTACTCCTAAGGAAATCTGCAAGGCATTGGATAAGTTTGTGATTGGACAAGAACGAGCCAAGAAGGTAGGAAGCTCAAGCCTTTGCTCTTAACTCTTGGTATTTATTAATGATTGATAGGCTATAGTATGATTGGTACAATCTCTGTGCTTGAATGCTAACCTGCCTCCTTGAAATTTTGTGGTACGTTGTTTGCTGCTCATTGTGATGTGATGATATATGAACATGATGGTGCTTATATTTGGTACTTTGTTGAGATTTTGATAATTTGTATTGAATCTTATGGTACACAAAGCAAGAATGGGATCTTTTTGGTCTTGGAACTTGTTACTAGGAGGAGCCTTTAGATTGTTGTTCTTCAGATGTTCCTTTCCCCCTTGATTTAAACGTTTCATTGCATGGACGATGCACATTGAAAGTTGGGTTGATGGAAACTTCGGCAAAGTTCATAACATGGATTGATGATATGAAGATCAACTCAGGCTCAGTGCTTCAGTAAAAGCTCTTCCACTTGTACTTTATTGTCTTTGAGAATGCCCTTTGGCAGGAACCAATTTCCTTTGCTTGCTTGGATGCAGTATGAGCGAGTTATTTTGGAAGTCCTGGATACATTAGTATGGCGTATTATGTACTACTATGTTATTTGAAGATTGGTAAGTTCACTGCAGTTGCTATGAATCGAAGCATAACTGCAGTGTACTTTGTATTGCTCTTGATTTGAATCAGGGACAGTAATTGCTGGAACCATTCATCGAGTTGTATTTGTGCATCAAAGCTGAAAAGTTCTCATAGCTATATTGTAATTCTGAATGTTGTAGGTGCTCTCTGTGGCAGTCTACAACCATTATAAGAGGATAAGTCATGGTTCATCGACAGGGTTTGTTCTAATGATCCTTACTTTCCTTGCTGGTCATAGGAGATTTTTTCTTTTTCCGAGTCCCTTTTTTTATCTTAAATAGAATTGTAAATCTTTTTAATCTTTCTCAATCATTAGTATGGTCTCATAGGCATTTTGTGGTATTCGAGTTTTCTTCAAGAACTTAATGGTTTATATGGTAGGTTAGGATCACAAACCAATGTTCTTAAATTAGAGGATGATGATGTTGACGTGGAGAAAAGCAATGTTCTACTGATGGGTCCAACTGGTTCTGGTATGCGGTACGCTCAACTTTGTAATTACTAGTTCCCGCAGTTCAATGTACATAATATCTTTTATATGTTCTGAGAGCGTCTTGTTCAATGTTCAACAGGTAAAACATTACTAGCAAAAAGTCTTGCTCGTTTTGTGAATGTTCCTTTCGTGATTGCAGATGCTACAAGTTTGACTCAGGCAAGTTTATATCTTTGTTAGTCTTGAATCAAATGACTAGCATTGTGTTGCTGTGTTCACCTTGATACAATAGATGTAGCTGCATTAATCTCTTACTCAAATGACTAGTATAGCCGTGTTAAATTCGTACTCATGGTACTTGGTTTTCTAATACCATTTCCTGGTACTTCAAAAAAAGAAATTTTTTTCTGAATAAATATGGTTAGTTTGATGTCTAACTGACTGTTACTATGCCTTTTCTGTATAGGCAGGCTATGTTGGAGATGATGTGGAGTCAATATTGTATAAGCTCCTCACGGTATGACTATCTTACAGATAAAACTTGCATGTGTTTACTTGTTATGTGTTTCAAACTTGTAATAATCCAATTATGGATTAGCACTAGTAAAGTATTCCTGTCAACCACTTTTTTCATGATACTAATGCATAATCTATGCTTCCTTAATTTTATTACAAGTGAAAGGGAAACTATTTTTGTGCTTAATGCTTATGCTGTTAAAGCTTATTATTGACTAAATATAATGGAATGGCTTCAATGCCATGATCAACCCCAACGAATCATACTGTCGACAAGGAAACTTGTCATCGACCAAAAACCATGGCATTGATAAACAGCTCATCAGTGACTAATGTTGGGCCCACATTAAGCGGATAAGCCTGTCAAAATGTTGAAGTTGAGCAGGTAAACTTGAAGATGATGGATATTACCTGTGAATCAATCAACTGCATTATAGAAAAAGAGTGTGCCATGAAGCCCTTGTTATGCATCATAATGATCTCACGCTCCTGTTCTTATTGTCCAATTCTTATGCTCTGTGCGGGTGAAGCCCTTGTTATGCATCAGCTTCAAACTCTTGCCAATGCAAGCTCTTGAGCCTTGTAATGTGTTTGTTGTTTGAGCTGACCTAGCTTTGTTGTCAGCTCTTAGTGCGGTGGCCCTAAGAGATTGATTTAGGTATGAGTGAGTGTGTCAATTCCATAAGCCTTACCCGTGATGGCTTAAAGTGTCTGTACACATGGATTCCCGCTGTGAAATGCTTACATTTGCATGAACACTGTGTGCAATCATCTTTGAGGAATGACCCTCTAAATTTATCATGTAGGTCGCCGAATTTGATGTCCAAGCAGCACAGCAAGGGATGGTTTACATTGATGAAGTTGATAAGATCACTAAAAAGGTTTGTGTTCCATGCTAAAAATTCTGGACATGCATTTTTTGCTCGAAAAAGTTTGGAAGTCTCTTCAGTGAAATCCCATATATTTTGCAGGATGAAACTTTGAATGCCAGTAGAGATGTCTCTGGTGAGGGAGTACAGCAGGCTCTTTTGAAAATGCTAGAAGGAACAGTAAGTAAAATAGTTGGCCCTGTGAAATCTCATCATAATGTGTTATAATTTGTAGATATCCCATGCAGCAATTTGGTGGTCATATGGGATTTCCACGGTCCCACCTGAATACTAAATAAGAAAGATTCAGTTCAGGCCACTGATGGAAAACAATGCTGCAACCGAACAAGATAAGATGAAATGCTAATCACTTACAGAGAGTGTTGGAGATTTGATTTCATACGCAAGGTCTGTAACTATTATATGAAATGGAATCATGTGAAAATATGGTGCTGATGGAAAACAAGCTTTAGTCAAAACTGTCGAATGCAACTTCAGCGTTATGTAGATGAGGGATGAAAGTGAAACTTGGAGTTCTAAGCTTGGAAGTGTTTTGAGTTTCTAGTATGGTAGGCATACATGTAAAGAGAATATTATTGGGTGATTGTTAGAGCTTCCATGCTATGTGGAACAGAGCATGGGGTGTACGTTGATTATCTTTAGCATGTGGAGATGGCTGTTAGCCATATACAAACTAAGCGATGGGAGTTTAGGTAATAAAAGTATAAAGGTTTCACTGGGTCTTAGACGATGACATACAATTAACGTACTAGCTTGGAAACTTACCTACAGTTAAGAGAATTATCAAGCATGAGACAAGTTGCGTAGATGTAGATGATGCAAAGTTTCCATGATTTAGCTGCATGTGTTCTGTACAATTTCTTTTCATTTCATAGGTTATTTATATGCTTATCAGAGATTTTGATTGTATGACTGCCTATTGCATCGTTTAGTTAGTTCATGGATAACGACTGCCTCTGATATCTTTGGCCCTGTTTCCATGCCAGATTGTAAATGTACCTGAGAAAGGAGCAAGAAAGCATCCCCGTGGAGAGATGATTCAGGTAATTGTGATCTTTAGATAATGCTTTGACCAAACCGTTGTATTTTCCATTTGGATAATCATGCAGATGACATGATGAAAGCGTATGGTCAGGCTCCACTATCACGAGATTGAGCTCCATTTAGCTGTTTTCTTCTTTAAATTAAGACTAAGATCAGATTCTGCTGAAATGATGTCATTGTGGTCTAAACAGAGATGCTTGCACCAGAAGCTGCCACGTCTCATCAGATTTTGTCTTGTTATTTTTTTTTCTAAGCGAACAGGACTTGTTTTTCTAGTTCTGAACTTCTGATTCATTTCTGATCCATTTGTCTGATGATATGCAGATAGATACTAAGGATATCCTTTTCATTTGTGGGGGTGCATTTGTTGATTTGGAGAAAACAATCTCAGATAGGTATGTAATTTTGAACTTCTGGCTCTTGAACTGAGATTTCTACAGAAACTATTCATGGTTATATTTACCCATTACCAGGCGACAAGATTCCTCTATCGGTTTTCGTGCACCTGTCCGAGCAAACATGAGAACTGGTGGACCAACAAACACCTTGGTCACATCTACTTTATTGG
This sequence comes from Drosera capensis, assembly GCA_001925005.1. Taxonomy (NCBI): domain Eukaryota; kingdom Viridiplantae; phylum Streptophyta; class Magnoliopsida; order Caryophyllales; family Droseraceae; genus Drosera; species Drosera capensis. The sequence continues at coordinate 56,357 of LIEC01012185.1, read as the reverse complement.
AATCTGTGAGTATACATGTTTGAAGTACTTTCATTTGGAGTCATTTTGGCTCGTATTTCTTAGCAAGCTATTCATGGCCCTTCCAACCCCACCTTTATATATTTGGTCTATGCCCATGCTTCTTGGTTATGCCATTTGAGCTTGAAATCCAGTCTTCTTGTGTTTCAGGTAGAAAGTACTGATCTTATTGCTTATGGCCTTATACCAGAGTTCACTGGCCGCTTCCCGATTCTCGTCACCCTATCTGCACTTACAGAGGACCAACTTGTTGAGGTAAATTACTCACCAAAATTATTTTCTGCTGCATCTGCGAGCCCATGGTGCAGGATAGTAGAAGACGGAGCTATAAAAACAAAATTTGTTGTCTGTTTTTTCACGTGCCATTTGATTCCCGCATGTGTATCTTTGTGATGTTGGATGCTTTTGCGGGATTTTGTTCGCTTGCTTTAAATGGCACTTGATGATATATGCTTTTTGCTTACGTACCAAGTTTGACTGTTCTTTGATTTTGGCACTGGATGAGATTTCAGCCCAGAAGAAGGTAGGGTAAATGAGGATGTCATGGTGACCGGCTATTTGTAAGATGAGGGAAGGTGCTGACTATCTTGCTTTGAGTACACGTCATAAAAAAAGCATATTGCTTTGAGTAGTAAGACTGTAGAGACCTTAGCTTGAGAGGCAGCCTGACAGTATGGGGAAAAAAGCTATTAGCTTTACGAATCTAAAGAAGGAGCATGTTGTTAAGCATTTGTGCCCTAGACTTGTGCTTCCATGGTGTTCATCCTGTGTTGTCTTTTGCTGCCTATCGGCTAGCGCTTTCAATGGAAGGTAGCTGTTCTCAAGCCAGTCTGTGAGCAATTCCGGCAGTTCTGTCTGTCACTAAATAGAAGTCATGCAGTAATTTCTCAGTTTCATGCCAATTTCATGGGGGGTTTATGCAACAAACAGCACGCGACTGATCCCAAGTACTCCATCTCCATCATTGCATATGGCGATATAGAAAGTAAAGAGGAAACGGCATGACCAGAAGAATTGTGTAAAATAAATGAATTTATCCAGTTGAGGCATGATTGATCTCAATCAAATTCTTCCCTCCCGACAGAATGTAGGAGTAGTTAAGAAGGATATAGAACACTTTTTTGTTGGTTGTTGACCAACGTAAAGCATGGGAGAAAGATGCAAGTTTGTCGAAGGAGCATCTTCAATTGTTTCTCAGTGGAGTTGATGCCTGATTAATGTGCAACTTATGCATGCCTTTTATACCTGTAACGAAAGCATTATTATCAGATTACGGTTGATTGGCAACTATTCTTTCGATAGTAAGACTGCAAGAGGCATATAGATCACATATCTTTTTTTTTTTAATTGACCAATCTATCACATACTTTTGTGTGATTCTGACTGATGTTCTGAACTTCACTATTTTATAGAATTAACTGAGTAGGTTACCCCAATAAACTGATGCTTTTGAACGTTCAAGGCAAGGTTATAGTCCTGTGGGTTTTGCAAGATTTATGAAAATTGTTTTGATTGAGATAATCTTGTCTCACTTATTATTCCTGAAAATACTTGAATCAACTTATTGCAGGTCCTTGTTCAGCCCAAAAATGCTCTTTGCAAACAGTACAAGAAATTGTTTAACATGAACAATGTAAGACTCCAAGCTTCACCCCTCCTAATTTCACGCTTTGCACAAGTGTATACATGCGATCCCTCATTGTCAACCATTTGAGTCAAGCTTTCTCTGTCCATCACAACTACCCTACCAGGTGCGGCTACATTTTACTGAGAAAGCTCTTAGACTCATAGTCAAGAAATGCATTGCAATGAATACTGGTGCTCGAGGCTTAAGAGCTATTCTGGAGACACTTTTAACTGAGGCCATGTTTGAGGTACCATGTTTTTTTTCTGGTTGTAATCTCTGCACAGCTTGGATGCTTCATATTAGAGTGAGTTGTTGATGGGGCGATATTTGTTTATCTTCAGGTTCCAGATACGAAAACAGGACAAGATGGGGTAGACTCTGTTGTGGTTGATGAAGAGTCAGTGGGCAGTTCTGATTCTCCCGGATGTGGGGCAAAGATTCTTCGTGGAGACGGTGCTCTTGAGCGTTACCTGGCCAAGTCTAAGAATAGGAGTTGATACCACAAAAAACAAACCTTTGTGGCTTCTTAGTTACTATCAGTACATGGAAACCATAGGATCACTTGCATAAATGGATTTTCAATAGAGCTTCCGAGTAATCAGCCATACGTTGGTCACCGGAACAATGTTATCCTGCACAGGCTTCCCTATAGTTTGAGTGGAGGTAGCATTATACTGTTCTGAGGTATACTCTTTTGCTGTTCACCAACCCAAACCTGCGACTTCTTGGATTGCAGTGATTGTATGAACAACGAGGAGGCATATGTTCCTTTGTGACAAGAGAAAGCTCGTCAAAAGGCACAACTTTACATTTGGCTATATATATATAACCCTCGGCTCACAGAAACTGTATGCGGTTGACATCTGCGACTCCAGGAGCATTATTGTAATAATTTTTTTGTTATAAACCGGCTCACCACCATGTGGGCGGTCTTGTTTCACAGGTTAGAAATGAAGAAATCAAAGAGTATGTATAGAGAAGTTTATCTTCAGTGTAGTCGCAAAAATGGTGCAATTGTAATTTAGAAACTCTCATATCTATAGATGCTATTCTATTTCATTTATGGTTTGTGATCTTGGGCTGTATTTCTTGACAGGGAAATGCATAACTAGACTTGTGTTTATGCATCTTGTGTGGCCTTACACGATGACTGCTACTATTTTCACTTAGCATTATAAGTGAAATCTATCATTACGTACCAGTCGAACGCCTTTAATTGAATCTAGCACAAGCTTTGAAGCTAGCCAGCAAAATGTCCATGCCATGTGCATATAAGATTGGAAACGGATGTGTATCAAGCAGTTTCTCCATCAACTAATGCCATATGTAATATCTTTGTCTTATAATTTTTATTTACATTATTCTATATGTATGAAAATGAGTTTCATTTTCATATCAAATTACGTCTGATCGTCCCGTAACATGTATTAATTTAAAATATATAATTTATACAATTATTGTCATATGTGTGTCAAATTTTGAATCTACACTTGTGATAGGTTAAAATATTATAACAATTTTGAAATGAAAGGAATAAGTTTTTTTTAAAAAAAATTATAAGTATCATTTTGGATATTCCTGTATGTAACTCTACATTCCAACCAACCATGGACTAGAAACCATACTACTACGTTATTTCGTTGATCATAGAAAAATAAAGTTGGATTGCCTGTTGTTGTACAACAGTATTTGTGTTGGACTATAGCAACACCCTTCGATCTCCCAAAAATAAGTAAAAATTTGCATATTTCTTTCTGTTGCCTTTTTGCTTGCCTTTCGATCAGCTATGCCGTTGCACAGACAGGAGGTGATCCTGCTCCTAGAAAAATAGATGTCCGATACAATGACACAGAGGGTATAATAGTAAACCCCCATCTTACAAGAATATTGTGTTATCATTCCTTTCTCCCTTTCCTTTGTCCCGAGCAGCAGCGAAGTGAATGAGTGAAATGCAATGAGTAGCAGAGGAGTTAGGTACGACAACAGCAATAAAGGATCGGAGAAGGGTTTTCTATGGAGGCTTCCAACGCTGAAGCACAATGATCTGGGGCAGCTGGGTCCCGCTTTCGGCATCGGCGCCGGTTGCGGCCTCGGCGTCGGCGTCGGCGGTATGAATATTTCTCTTCTATCTGCGTTTCAGGTTTCGTGTTGGAAGAGTGTTTGGATGGCCAATAGTCATGGTGAAAATCAATGGTAACCCTATTGGTATCATGCAGTTCAGTTATGCACCTAAAGATAATTGATACTTAAATGATAGGGTGTAGGGCAGATTAGTCGGAATTCAAATGTTAACTTGTCCAGTGTCAATGGTTTCCAGGTCGGAGTTGGAGGTGGTGAAGGAAGTTATAGCCAACTTTATCCTATGAATTGAGTGATTGGTTTTGTTGATAATTGAACCTATCTGAGATGAGTGACTCATCTCTTTTGGGACAATGGTGTAGGTTTTTTCTTCGGGAAAATATGTTGAGAATACTTTACTCAATTGAGTTTGATAACTCAAAAACAATTACATATAAAATCCAAGGGTCAATTGATTTTGAGTTTAACTCGAGAGGTTTAATAAAGTGTAAATTACCCAATGGTGTCAATTTCTTTTACTATTTATCAAAGGGTGGTACCTATTTTCTTAATTACTATTTGATTACTCTATTTGAAAAAATATCAAATTGATCACATTATTAGCCTTGGCAATATTTTCTTGCCTTTGTGTACCCATATTCTTGCTTCTTCTTTTTTTTTTCCTTCCAATGATCTTCTTTCCACACTATGAAAATCTATATTTTTATTTTCAGTTACAAAACACTTTGCCATTCAAAGAGGATTTCAATTCTTTAAATCCCTTTTTCAATCGATCATTCTACTCCATTTGTAGCTAGTTCCCACAATTTTTATAATGCAATTTTTCTCCATCAAAACCTTCTCCACTACAATGGCCAATGATTTTATCCTGATCTTGTTCAAGTTTCTGACTAGATCATCATCATTGAATTAACGCTCTGAGATTTATTCGAGGAATTATTAGCAAAAAAGCACTAAATAATAACAATGATGAACGGTTTTCTTTGGCGACGACGACAACGATGACATATCTCTCGGTTAAGAGGCGTATTATAAAGGGTGATGAATGATGATGAGTACGAATTTGGTGATGGAGCAGGAGATGGTGACAATGGGTCCAACAGTATGTCTAAATATCAAAACAGTCTTTGAAGTTGGAGCAAAAGATGGGTGTGGCAGTGACGGGGATGGTGACAGTGGATCCAAGTGTACGTCGACATCTCAAGGCATTGACTTCGGAAATGGAGCAGGAGATGGGTGTGGCGATGACGAGGATGGAGTCAAACTGTTTTTAGGACGAGGATGACAATGTGTAATTAAATTTAGGATGCACTATCCGTCATTAGGGAGGTTATTTCGGCAGCAACGATGATGGCATTAGAGGATAAAAATAATTTAGGTTTAGGGTTTGTGGTTTGATTATTGTAATAATTGGAAAGCAAGAGTTGATTGCTTTTTCTTTTATTAAAGTATTGGGATTCAATATGTTATTTTCTAATTTTTAATAAGGGCAAATCAGAACATAAATTATGAATAAGAACTTTTTGATTAAAAAAAATTTAGGTACCATTTATTGCTAAATAAGATTGATTTTGGAAACTTATTGGCAATTCTCTCTTAATATAAAGATAGTCTGAAGCAGTTTCCTGGATTTTTCATGTGTTGTTCATTTCTCGTAAGAGTTTGATTTCAGTTCATTATAACACGTTATCAACACGAGTTTGCTCCATCGACTTCGCTCCTAATCTCATTTTATTTCCCATAAAGGTTATTTAGATGAGATTATTAAATTTAATTTATATACACATGAGTTGCGTAAATTATCACCACTTCTAAAGTGGCGCAGCGGAATGAAGCCGGTTCGACTAACTATTACATGTAGGGTTCGAATCTGATGTCAAGAAAAAATTGGTTGATAGTGTAAAACATAAAGCAGTGATGCATCTATTCTATAAAATTTATTGGTTTTAGCATTCTGTATTATGATGGATAAATGTATGGATATGAATCACTTGTAAAGACATTTGTTTTTGAAATGGAACACTTGTGATGACATTAGATAAGGCATTAGTTTTGCTTGAAATGGAACACTAGCAGTATGACAGTGTCCATTACCCCAAAAAACTAAGAAAACACAAGCAGTGTCACTAAAAAAAATATAAGAACCATAGTCTTATTCAGGATCAGTTTTTGTGGGCGAGTCTTGCATAAGAAGAACAGTAGCATTTATTGTTTTCCATGATCACTTCATGTTTTATGATCTTATAGGTTTTGTATATGTTATTTTATATGGTATTCCTGGGAAATTGCACAATAACATTAGCGCACATTAAATGGATGCTGTTACACATTAAATCTGGAATGAAAATATGGTATAGCAAGTATCACTGCTATTACTGTTTGTAAACAATTAAGAAAAATATATGTCAGTAAGAACTAATCTCATAATGAAACAGATTAATAATTGCTCATGTGTGATTATGTTTTCTTTCATCTATACATACTAATTTCAATTATATTTTCAGAATGTCAAAACTTTTCAATTTAGAGATTGTTGCTCTTGACATTTTGACATTAATTATTTGGCATGAATCTTGGAGGCTAGAATGCACCTTGTCACAAAAGGATTGGATGATACCATAAAAGATGGTAATGAAATGCCCGAGTGGGACAAAACAAGGACATTGATTTTTCTTTGTCATCACTTTCACAAAAATTTAAAATCCAAATATTTAAAGAAAGAGGAACCTCTAATTTATGAAATAACCTAAAAGCAAAATATGACCACCATAGAACCGTCATACTACCGTACGTCCGAAGCGAGTGGTAGATTCTGAGGTTGCAATATTTCAAAAGTATTACTGAATATAATTTTGAAGTATTCAAAATTATTTTAAAAGTGAGATTATGAGGTGACAAAATAATTAATGCAGATATACTTGAAAAAACATATACCATCTTCCCGCATTGATCATAGCCTTACAATCACAATATCTTTCAAAGAGATTTATGATATTTTGTGACCTAATAACCTTCCTGCTTGTTGCTGAACAACATAACGAACTATTATTCCAGCAATATAGAGTTCATTTGAACAGATCCATTCTTGTGTCTGAAACACTTATAACAAACCCTAAAGGATATGTTAACTCTTACCATGGGCACAAACGAGGATGAGGCCAAGGCCTTGGTCATGGTCGTGGCCTTAGTCGTGGTCAAGGATGAGGACGCGTACGAGGTAACAATAATTACAACTATCGCATCCCGTAATAACTTCGGACCACATAAAGTAAGGATGAGTAGAAAAATACATGGGTTAATCCTGAGATCCAAAATCAACAAAAATGTCTTGATGCATCATATTGATGCGGTGACAAAGATAATTGGTTGAGGACTTGTCGAACACCTAAGCATTTGTTGGATTTTTACCAATAGTCCCAAGACAAGTGTAAACAAGTTGAGATCAATCTTACTACTCAAGAAGTAGCAGTCCCTGATAATGTTATTCAAGAACATCCGGTAGCAAAAGATATAGTATCAAAAGATACACTCACTTGGATATTTCATATTTTATCTAGTCAAATATGATTCTTCTAGATAAAGATGATATCAGTTGTAACTTTCTTTTTGCATATGTGTTTATCTTTTTCCATTTTTGTACTCCCTTCGTCCCAAAAAGAGTGAAACATAAAGATCATGCACGACGATTAATGTGAGTGTTGACATATGGTTAAAATGATCAATTTATCCTTGAAAATATGTGAGGAAAAAGAGATAGAAGTGGAAAGGAGTAGAAGTGGTAGTGGAGTTGAATGATGTGACATAAAATACATAGTGAGAGTATTTTTACTAAAAAAAAAGTTATCATTTTAGCAAGTGTTGTAATTAAATTGGGATGGATAAATAAAAAAAATTGTTTCACTTATTTTAGGGCGGAGAGAGTAATTGAATAAAATCATATAATTTCTTTTAAATTGAATTAAAGAGTGATAATTGTGTGTTTATTTAAAATTTTTCAGATAATTATAAATGGTAGAAGAAGATACATGCATAGTAGATTATGTCACTACTCATACTATTCTTCAAAATAAATAATATTTCTCTCATTTAACATTAGTAAAAGTTAATACTGACACAATAGTTAGAACCACATATTTGATCCAGGGATCTGGAATAGCAAATTTAGTACTTTCAAATGGTATTCAATGGTCTATATTCTTCAAAATCTGAAAGAAATTTATTGAGTTTTAAGGAAATATGATTAAATAGTGACCAAATGAAATCATGGAGTGAACAAGATGATGAGTATTTTTGTATTATTTCCATCGTATAATGCTAGTAGCATACATTGAAAAAAAAAATTGAAGCACTTTTTCGTGGTTATATCATACAACAATTAGAACAATTGAATTGTATGTAACAGTGATCCAGAAGTTCGCTGATGGGAATGTTCAAATGATTTGTCATGAACGACTTGGTCATTCAGGAACAAACATGATACGTCGAATTATTCAAAATTTAAATGGCATCCATTAAAGAATCAAAGGAACCTACACTTTTTCCTGGGTTTTGTTTCTTGTCTTTTTTGGGTTTAGCTTATTCAAAGAAGGTTGCTATGGGATATAAAGTGCATTTAGCTGTCCAAGTTTTTTCACAAATATCGGATAGTGATTATTATGAAACCTTTTCTCCTATGATGGAATGAATTGTGTTCCTCTTTTTTAGAACCATGACTGCTAGAAAAGGATATGGCATGCATCTAATGGATGTTGTGACAACATATTCATATGGATCATTAGACATTGACATATACACAAGATTTTGTGAAGGATTTAAGATGCAAATGATACACAACCACGTAACCCGTACTCAATTAAATTACAAGGGTCATCGTATGGATTAGAATAATCAGGCCGAATGTGGTATAATCATCTTAGAGAGTACCTGTTAAAGGAAACATATATAAATGACAAGATATTTTCTTGTGTTTTTATCTAGTAATCAAATTTGGGTTTTGTTATTATTATCGTAAATGTAAATGATTTAAATATTGTTGGTATTTTAGAGAGATAATACAAACTAGCGACTATATATCCATAATGATGCAGCTATATCGTGGAGTTCCACGAAGCAAACATTAACGGCTAGATTTTCAAATCATTACGAATTATTTGCTTTTCATGAAGCAAGTCGAGAATATGTATATCTTTGATCAATGATCCGTCATATTTAGGATTTATATGGATTACTGACTATTAAGAATAAAAGTATTGTGATGTATGAAGATAATCTTAAAGAAGGGTACATCAAAGGAGATAGAACAAAGTCTGTTTCTCCAAAAATAATTTCTTTACACATGATTTCCAAACTAATGAAGGTATAAGTATTTAGCAAATTTGCTTCAATGAGAACTTGATGGATTTATTCACAAAAGCAGTTCTAGAGCACCTTTTGATCAACCTAGACATAGAATAAGGATTCGATGGCTTAACGTTCTCCCTGACCAATAAAGAGAGCCACATTAGAGGGGGAGATTGTAATGACGGACCATCATCCTTCTTCACGCGTGACTAGAGCACGCGATGCTTTGGATTTGACACATTTGAAGATTTAGGCGTGTTATGTTCACGCTTGATTTCTTGTTTTCTTATTTTGTTTTCATCTTGGTTTTCTTGCTTCAATTCTTATAAATATCGTGCTCTTGTATTGTTTAAAATATGATAATTAAGCTTGAATGAATAAAAACAATGTGTTTATTTCCCTCCCGAGTCCCTCTCTTCTTCTCTAATCTCTTCTAAAGCCTCTCTTTCTCTGCTCTAAATCTATCCCAAACCCTCTTCTCTCCCCTCGTCCTACATCATTTGATATCAGAGCCAAAATTTTCAAACAAGGGAAGAATAATGAAGGGTCATTTAGACCAGAAGTCTCAAGATTTGGATATCTTGAGACGGTCATGCGTGAAGATAATATTGCTTTGACTAGATGGATATCTTGAAAGATTTGGACGTGCATCTCAAGATTTTAGACGTGTCTTTAAAGATCTAAGCGTGAAACTTATCCATGCTTGTCTCCCTTGTTGTTTTTGTTGTTGTTGTTGTTTGTATTTCAATTTCTATAAGTACCTAGCTTTGGTTTTGTATGGAATATTAAGCTTGAATGAATGAATTCTTGTGTTGATTTCCCCCTCGAGTTCCTCTCTTTTTCTCTAACTTTTCCTAAATCCTCCTTTTCTTCTTTCCTAATCTATCCCCAATTGTTTTTCTCTTCCCTCGTTCTACATCAGACTATACATTTTTTCCTTCAATTCGACGACTGTACTTTGTATAAGACGTTAAGGATGCCAAGGTGGTCAAGATTGTTATTGCAGAGAATCTAGGAAATATGTTGATGAAATCAGTTTCTATGTCAAAGTTTTGTCATTTCCTGAAACTTTAACGAGTCGAGGGTGGCTAGGATTTCTTAAGGGTTAGATAGAGTTTATTCGACGATAGTGGAGATCAAGGTGAGATTAGTTATTGAAGCTTTTGAGTCAAGGTAGAGATTTGTTGAATTTATTTGCCTTAAAGTCCTAAAGAAGGGTCTTGTCCTTATCTCTTTTGGTCTTGGCTCATTCGGGATTGGTTTTGTCAACTAAGGCACTTATACATGGGACATGTCTTGTCTCCCCTTTTAATTGATTTCTTGTCTTGTTTGGATGTTCATGCCTTTAAACACGCTTTTACTATCCTCGAAACAACTCGGAGCAAACCCATTAGCTTTAGGCCTTTTCCCTTGTGTTTTCCAGAGGCTAGTTAGAGAAACGGGACGAGAAGCATTTTCCCTTATGTTTTCCAAAGGCTAGTTAGGTTCTACTTAACAACATTAGGAAGTGTTTGAGGTAGAAGTATTTTTTTCTCTTTGTGGAGCTCTCAACGTTCGGTTGTAGCTCATTTGTACTCCTCGATTAGTGGATTTTTTCGTCATCGGTGATCGTCTGTGGTTTTTCTCGCAAGGATTTCGATGCACATCTATATCTCCTCTAATTTGGGCTATTTGACTTCGCCATTGGTTTCTAATTATTATTGTTTTAATTAATCAGTTTAGGTTTGCAATGTTATTTACTTCTGACTTCAGAATCAACGAACTTTAGTCGTAACACTCATGACCAATCTCATTGGTGTCTTTGTTCATGGGGATTCTAGTATTGATGTCTTGGTGCTAGGGTTGAAAATTAGCTCGATAAGCTCGGGCTCAGGTCGTGTTCGGTTCGTCCAAAGCTCGCTCAAGGTTGTTCAATTATTAAATGAAACGAACATGAACAAAATATTATGTTTGTTTAAATAAATGAACGAGCATAAGTAAAGTCCTACTCAGCTCGGCTGGATTAGGTTGATAGGAGTTCGAGTTAGGCTCGATTCGATAAGAACTCGTTAAGAGCTCGTATTGTATAATAGAACAACAACAAGTAGGATAATCCTGTCAATTCACAGGGTCTAGGGAAGACATAATATATGCAATCTTATCTCTGTTATGCAGACATAGTGACTTTTTTCGATGTCCTCATAAGCAGACATCCAACACAAAAAATAACAACAAAATGAAAACAATATGGCTAAAAAATAATCAGTAACAAAACAAGAAAATGAAATCAATAACAAAGTTATGTCCTAAAAATAAAAACCTGATAACGGAATACCTTAAAAATAATCTGTCCCGCCCTGAAATGATTACAACCCACTTAAGTTACCCCTTAGCCATTATCCTATTTCATCAAGTAGATCTATTTAGGGACATGTCCTTTGTTAGTCCAAGGTAGGTCATGTCTTGTGTAATAACCTCACCTCAATATTTTTTCGGCCTCCTTCTGCCTTGTTTACTCAATGTTATCTTGATGGATTCGCATCGCCTTATCGAGAAGCTTGGGACTCTACATATCACATGATCAAACCATCTCAATCTCACCTTCCATATGTTAATATCAATATTTGAGACTTCCAGCCATTCTCAGATCTTACCATTTGTAACTCCATCTCTTAAAGAACCCCACCCATCCATCGCAATGTTCTCATTTGAGTTACATGCATTTTATTCATATGGTTTTTTTAACAGGCCAACACTTTATCCCATACAACATAGTTGACCTTATAACCGTGTGACAATATTTGCCCTCCAATCTTAGAGAGATCCTTACATTGCACAAAACGCCTGAGGTTTCTTCCCACTTTTGCCAACCCGTTCTTGTGCTATGAATAATATCATTATCAATCTCTCTATATTCTTGAATCAGAGATCCAAGGTACCTAACTGATGATGTTACTGGGAATCTGGGATCACATCTGACCCAATCCTTACCTCCGATTCCCGAGTATCCAAGCATTCACCGAACTTATATGACATATGCTTCGTCTTTGTTCTACTAAGTTTAAAACCCTTCGTCTCAAGCTTTTCTCGCCATCTCTCCAACTTGTTATTAACTCCTTCCTGAATCTCTCTCGTCAACTCGTCCATGACTATTGCAAAAAGAAACGGATTGAGAGCATATCCTTGGTGCAGCCCTATACGAAGAGAGGGAAATGCTCTGATGTTGTTCCAAGACATGTTACTAAGTCAATGACCCGTCATATGTATTCCTACTTGTTTTAATATATGTCGACGACACTCCTTTATTACGCAAACTACGCCATAAAACCTTGCGTGACACTCTATCGTATGCCTTCTCTAGATCTATAAAAACCATATGAAGATCCATTAATCTTAGGAGATGCGTTGCCTCCATAGTCGATCTACCTAGCATGAAACCAAATTGATTCTCTGTAATGTTAATGGTTTCCCTCATCCTTCTCTTCAATTCTCATATCTTCATGTGAAAGGGGCTATTAAGATATACATTATTGAGATATCTACCATCAGTTCGAACTTTTAATAGAACTAGTTCCTCGACATAGTTCAAGATTGGAACCACTCAGATAGCTTGAACTACATTAAGAGAAGTCTCGATGACATATTGTGAGTCGTGACTTCAAAGTCATAAGATAGAGGGGACAAAGATATAAGCCATGTTCTGAATCCTATTAAGTTGTATTTTTCCTGTCCTTCTCGTTGGAAGAATTAAGATTGTCTTACGACACCCTTTCAAGATGACCGATCCAAAAAGTGCATTGCATTCAACTGTATATAGTCGTGCCTCTACTTCTCGACAAAACTAGGTGGAATGATTAGCTTGTACTTCCATGAATGTAGATATTTAGATCATATTTCTTGGTCTCATTTACTCTTGCTAGTAGTTTCCCAACCTTCGAATGGGTCGTCCCATGCAATTTTTTAAGCAACTTCCTCATAATTGTTCAAAATAATCCTCCATCGGAAACTCTCAATTTGAGCCCCACCAGCTTGACATTCATGAGCACTTTCACTAATTTTCACTCCACTGCAATGATCTTCATCAATTATCATGTTGGTAATTATTCGCATTCTTCTATACCAAATTTATTATTTAATATATTGTGAATTTAGCTTTTGGGCAAGAGATACAACTCCATTGTTGGTTAAATATTCGATACAACTCCATCGTTGGTCAAATACTCTTGTGTGATCATACCCTTCTTACTTCTCTAAATTTGAATCGCAAAATCACCATGTTCCACATAATTAGTGCTTCTTTCCTTCTTCCCTGCTAATCCGGTGGTTGTGTATGAACTTCATACATGTTCCATTTGACATGCCTCTTGCTTTTCACCCTTTGTCTGCGTGTGATTGTGCTTTATTTATTTTCCTTTTAAATGCTTTTCCTGGCCAATCAATTAGACAGGTGAACATTCTTCAGTAAAGTCCTTTAAGTTACCATTCATTCTCCATAAGGCAGTTGTGACAGTAATGCTGCTAAAACTGTCAAAAAGGTGACCACGATAGGTGGCATGAAGTCATTGACACACTTATTTTCTTGCTGTTAATGAATTAACTTTAGCTGCAGGATTGGGTCTTAGAATTCCGGGACTAAGCTTTGGTGTTGGAGTTGGTGCGGGATGTGGTGTTGGCATAGGTTTTGGCTATGGTGCTGGCAGAGGCATCGCTTATGATGAGAAGCAGCAGTACTCAAATGTCGGGAAATTATTTCAGCGGCAGGAAAGCATCACTTCACGGTAAGCAGTCGTCTTCTTGTACTGTTGGAGTTCTTATAGCATGAGTACAGTACTATAATCAGTCTGGAAACATAGCATTGTTTTTTGTTTATCAGTTATTACGTGTCTATCCGGTGAATTCATGGGCCTCTGATTGTAATTTGCTGGCAAGTTAGCACATTCCTCTCCACTTCATTACTTCTTAATCAACAACGTGGAAGCTTTGTGTTTTAAGGTTTTCTGCATTTGGAGTATGCCACTTGCTGAAAACAGCAAAAAAAAAAAAAAAAATTGGTACAAACAGTAAAACCTTCGAGGCCCAGCTGTATGCATTGTGGTAATGAATATAATGATTTTTGAGGAATATGACTGATCTGAAAATCAATCTGAGGCAATTTCATCTCTTTTTTAAGGGAAAAATTAAAAAAAATGAAGTGGCCAAATATGTTTGAACTAATTGTTTGAGGACTTCAATGGATTCGCTTAGGGGCTGCCAGATATGAATCTACAAATAAATCAAATTTCTGCTAATTTGATTCAGGTGTCATGCTAATTAAGTAAACAACGACCGTAGTAATTTCTGCGTGTTTCATTGTCTACTAATGTTGACCTGAACTTAGGAAGGAAACTGTAGAAAGAGTAGACCAAATGGATGAGAATGGAAATTCGGGATGGGAATGAGTAGACTATCTACTTAGGTCGTGCAAGAGTGCTCCCATCTCTATTATTCCTCCTTAGGCTTATCTGGACGGCAAGGCTCTCCTGCAGTCCTGCTTAGTATAAACTCAAATCATTGAAGCAAATGACAGAATTGTAAAAGATGTTAGAAAGCTGAACCAAGACAAGAATAGCCAAATGAACTGTAAACAACAAAATGTGAACAAATGTTTGAACTTTAAACTGATAACTATGTCCCTCATCAGCTCTTTAACGAACCCAATAACATATCAGGAGAAGGCTTTGGGAAAGCTGCGTTAATTTTGTTGTATATTTTAAGAATGACTTTATTGTGAAAATTTCAATTCTGCAATCTTTCTGCTTTTTACCCTTGTCCCATGTTCTCCATCACCCATACCAGTATTCTTTTTGCATCCAATTTGAATGATTTATTACTAGTTGTCCATGCTGTTTCTTGGATGCAATGCTACATAATACTCGACGGGCTTGTAATATTCCAATTGAAATTTTCCTGCTGGATTCTGCTGATGCAACTAGGTAAATATTGATGCTCACACATCCTTTATTTTCTATGAACACCGCCTAGCAGCATTTTGCTTGTCCTTGTCCAGTAGAACTATAGAAGGGAGCAAAGAGGGGGAGGTGTAGTTTGTAAAGAAGGTTTTATTTTCAATATTGATGTAATCTGAGACAAAATGCTGGCTGGTATTGTGGTATTTATCCTGATCCTAGCACTTTAATTACAGTCCTCCATTTGGAGGATGTTACAGGCAACTAAACCTGAGGCTTGGAGGCTATATAATTATCTGGCCTGGTGAAACAATTGCAGCTACTGAAACTAATACTTTTAAGGTGCTACGAATGACTATTATCAATTATCTTTATTCGCAAAAGAAGTTAACGACTTAGTCACGAAGTTGACCAAGCTGTACGGAGTTAATTAAGCTCATCTGTTTTTTTGAAACAAATTTTCATTGGCAGTATCTGCCCTATCTGTTTTCCACTGATTCTTCTGCTTGGAACCATCTTCCGTTTATCATATGACATGAGTCTTGAGGATGGCATGCTTGTACATTCTGACCTGATTCTTCGTGGAACCATATACAATCTTAAAATGCCCTCAAATTCGGCATGCAATATCTGCTCCTTAGCTTGAAATAAATTCGCTGGAGCTGGAACAGCCAAATTGCCAAACTATATGCTCAAATAACAGAATGACATCAATTGCAATGCGCCAGCCCCCTGACGTCTTCTATGCTCAATGCCATCTGAAGTTCTGGGATGTACATATTTGACTTGTTGATTACCATTTTTAGTTGAAGTGAATCGTTTTGATACTACTTTGATATTCTGATCTTGATTCATACCAGAACATGGGTTGTGATGTATGTATCTAGCTCATTTTAACTTGTGATTGCTGATACATGCGTTCAGAGCCTCCTTGGAGAGGTGCCTTATGTGCCATTAAATGTTAAGACATTGCTTCAAATTACTACATGATTTCTCTTTTAACGATCGTCTTTGGTTCATCAGTGACAGGGATGTGGTTGTAGCTTTGTTTGATGAGCTCATCGACCATACCACAAAGCTATTAGAAACAGCGTCCAAAGAAATCGGCAAGTGGAGGAGATGAATCCGTCGTTTGCTTTTCAAAACTGGAAGACACCCAGTCGCTTCTGAAGAATGTGTACATGCATGGCCATCGCTGAATATACAATCTTGATTAGTGTATGTGATCAACTCGGATGCTGTTTTGTTGGATGGAAAACAGGCATTCACTGTTTGCTTCCATGTGATGGATAATATTAAGATTTCTAATGTAGAAACGCCAATGTTGAAGTCGTACAGAATCCATAATGCTTGGGGGAATGATATTAATCTGGGATGAATTTTTCAGTTGTTTGCTTTGCGTCACAGGTTTACTTGGAGCATGGATTTCATGTGTTGAACACTTAAGTATACAGGCGGAGCATAACGAGTATCTCAGTGATGGATGTGAATGCTTCCTAGGTTACTGGAACGATATTTTCACTCATGTCACGGAGTTTCAAGGAACATGTTGGCATTTCTAATACTGCATCTTCAAGCTATAAAATTTTATGACTCCCCTTCTTGGCTTTGATGGCCTCGCTCAACAAGATAATTGTTTCCGTAGTAAACGTTACTCGAGAAAGTTTCTCGATAGTTTGTAACAGGATTAAAATTGTATTCGTTTTCGTACTTCCCAGGTGAATATCTGAGATGTCGTTCTACCCCCTTCATCCTAAAGAAAATTATGATGGGTTGATTTAACACGATAATTTATCTGTATGATAAATTTAAAAGAAAAGACCAATTTGTCCACATGAGAGAGAGAGAGGATTGAGGGAAAAAAGAGAGAAAAATGATCGTGAGGTGAATTAATATGATATAAAGTATAGGTCGTTTAATAATAGTTTTGTATGAAAAAGTTGATAATTAAGAAAAGATAATAATTTGAATGGGACGACCCAAAAAAAAGTAGTAGCTTCATCCCATAATTTTTATTAACATTTATGTATTTTGTATTATTTTATATGCATGAATACTAGTCTAATTTTCATGTCAAATTACGTTTGATCGTCCCGCAACATATATGAGATGGAAATACGTAACTTATACAATCATTGATGTTTCACGATAAATTTAAAAAAAAAAATAATGTTTGTATCAGGTCAAATTATTACAATAATTTTGGAACGGTCGGAGTTATAATGTAAATTAATGCAAAAAAGCTCTTTACATCTTGTATTTGCTAAATTCATACATTAACTGTGACACATCACTTCAGAGTTTAGACTTACTTATACATATTGCTACTTATTTCTGTTCGACACACCTCATAGTTAGCAGATGCTCGAAGCTAGTGTCGTCTTTTTTTTTCTTCTTTCTTTCTTTCTTTTTTTTTTGATGAAAATCTAGTTTTGTCTTATTCATGTTTATTGATAATTGTATTGAATTGTATATTGAAATAATATTAAGTGTAGATTGAAAACCTATACAAATGTCCTCTATTTATAAGACAATTACAACGGTCATATTCCTATATTCTAACATTTCTCCTCAAACTCAAGGTGGTTCTGAAGAGATCAAATTAAGTTTGAACACAAGTGCATGAAACCGTCCTGGTGGATGGGTCTTTGTGAAAAGATCTGTAATCTGATCAACCGATGCCATTGAAGAGAGTGAGAGGGTCCGCTGAAGAAGGTGGTGTCGTACGAAATGATAATCTATTTCAATATGTTTCGTACGTTCATGAAAGACATCATTGTGCGAGATCTGAATAGCACTTTGACTGTCACAATGGATAGATGTGCTGGAGGAGAATGAAACACCATATCGCTAAGAAGCCATTGTAACCATACTAACTCAGTAGTGGTGTCAGCTAAGACACGATACTCAGACTCTGAACTGGAACGTGAAACAACAGAGTGTTTCTTGCAACGCCAAGTAATAAAAAATCGAGACGAGAGATAACCATGGTAACGGCTGAGTATAGGTTTAGCATCAAGCCAATTCGATCACCCCTTTGTGTTCGAAGATGAAGAACCAATTAGGAAGAGATAAAATGAGTTGGCTGCTTTTGGTTTGGTTCTGATTAGTTGATTTTTAGCACTGAAAGAATTCATTCATACTATTGAGCAAGGTTGCTGGTAATCTACACTTCCTGATTACAGAATCCATTCCATATGTGTAGTTGATTTAGCCTTTTTTTTTTCTTTTTTTTTTCTCAAGTTATAAAAAAAATTAATATATATATAGCTCGGGTTTATGTGGGTAATTTGGATCCTCGTGTTACCGAGAAGGATCTTGAAGTAGAGTTTCGTATCTTTGGGAGTCTGCATCGTGTATGGGTTGCACGGAGGCCACCTGGATATGCATTTATCGACTTCAAGGACAAACGAGATGCATTGGATGCTATTTGTTCGCTTGATGGGAAGTATGGCTGGCGAGCCGAGCTTTCTCATAATTCCTCAAAAGGGAATAACTCTTCTTCACAACAACAGTCTTATGCTGCATCATCTTCTTGCTACCATAATTCGACATCTGCTTATCTTGGGGGTTCTGAAGTTCCATTTTCTATTTCCACGGTTGATTTGAAGGCTTTGATTAATCAGATTATCTCTCGTCGTGAATCTAACATCCCCCTAATTAAATTTTTTTTATTGATAATTTTTTATTGAATCTAACCCATATCACGACCACGCAGCGGAAGTGTGGTGGGCCCATAACCCACAGGTCCGAGGATCTCAAGAACCTTTCTCTGATACCATGATAATTGTATTGAATTATATATTGAAATAATATTAAGTGTACATTGAAAACCTATACAAATGTCCTCTATTTATAAGACAATTACAACGGTTATATTTACAATGGTCATATTCCTATATTCTAACATTTATAATGCAACTCTCTTTCTTATTTCGTACTTGAGTATTTAGTTCCTTATTGTAGCTCTGATTTTTTTCCCTTGCTCTTCTTTCTGTCTTCAATCTCCTCCTCTACTTTGTCTTCATTGACTTCTAATTATCCTCTTGGAACCACGGAATCAATAGTTGTTATCTCTTGGCTCTGCACTGTGTTGATCATTGCTACAATAGTTGTTGGTTTCATGTATTGGACTTTCTTAAATCGATTACTATGTATTCCAGTTCTGCACACGTTGTAGTCAATGGATGTTCATTCCAGCTTTCTGTGACTCATGTTATGTAGTACAACTCCCCATCTTTCTCGTTAGATATTTCTGCATTTCAGTAGTTAGCTATTGCGCTGAATATTGTTGTTTGAACTTCTTTACAGATTTGGTCTCATTGTTGCGGGGATCTCTATCCCTCTTTTCGTTCTTAATGCAGGAAAAAGGGAGCTGAAGTGGTTCACGAGGTAAAAGGAAGTAGGTGATCCCCAGGATCTGAATGACTACTCTAAAATCTGCCTTTGTTGGTATATATGCCTGGAGAATCAGCAATGACATCTTGGCATTTGGATTCTGGATTCTGGTATTATCTTGGTGCCCTCGATTTGGCCGTCAGATTTGAGGATTCAAGTACGTATAATATAATTGGTCTCCTACCTCGATGTGTTCTTCCTTCTTTTGGCTACTCTCGACTGCTCGATGAATCTTCAGGATGAGTTTAAGCTTTATGTGATCAGAACTCCGCTCTTCTACTATGTGTAGATTCACAACTGCTTGATGAATCTCCGGGATGAGTTTGAGGGTTATGTGATCAGAACTCCGCTCTGCCATTGGCGAAAATTTGTAGATTCGCGAGTATATGCTAATTTATGATGCACCATCCCTGCTCTGCTCTTCTGCAATTTGATGTAACGTTGATATCTCTGGATATCCTTTAATATGAGGTTCAGAAATCAACTGCCCTGCTCGGTCATCGCAAAGATGTGGAAATTCACTTGAAGTTTGTGGCCGAGCAATATACATTCATCTCCGTATTTCATGCATTGCCTCTTTTATTTCCTTTTGAGAAGCTACGGAATCCTGATTCCTTGCCTGTCGAGTGTTCTTAGGGTTGATCGTTAGGGTTGATTCCTTGCCTGTTATACACTAGTTCAGACCCTGTTATACACTTGTTCAAACTGACGCTGTAAATTTTGTGAAAGGTGATGTCTTGCCACCTAGGACATGCTATTATTGCACTTGTTGTACTACTCTAGACTGAAGTGAATTTGCTCAAATAATGCATGTTTATGTAATACTCACATAATTCGCAATATTTCATAAGTATTGAAATGGCAGCTGTAGTACAAAAGAATTCAAGTTTGCGTTCACTCCATGTTGCCGATGATCTGCGTAGCAATGCACATGACCAAGCGTAGGCTCCTCCAAAAAAAAAGCTGACCTGAAAGAACATTATGTTTTTGTAAACATAATAAATGTAGTGTTATACTTCCATTCGGGATATGGTTTGTGTCGCAAGATGCAACTTATAACTTATATTCATGGCTTGAAACTATGTGTTTGTCACAACACTCTTTTCTCTTGAACATATTACTCGCTTCGTAGCGCAAATCAAATGGTCTTCTTTTTGCGCATACACATAATACATGCAAATATTTTCGTTTTCTCACTTAAAAATATTTTTCCAACACACACAATATTAGTAAAACAGTCTTCTATTGCTAAAGTACACTGGACTAGGTAGCTGCCTATTAGCTAACAAACACCGTTTTCTTTTCATAAATTTTTTCGAAATCAAAACGTTTGATTTGATGTGGACGAAATGAATTTTATGTCGATGCATTCCCCGTTTCCTGACTCAGGACATCAGCCATTCGTCGTCGACTCGGTGTGACATCAGCGAGAATTTCATTTTATATTAAAAAAAACCTGAAACTTGAAAATTGCAATGCCCTCGAGGCACTATGATAAATACATTTACCGAAACCCCATAATTCGCAACACATCTCGTGTTCGTCTCTGAGCAATCTCTCTCTCTCGCTCGTCTGCGTCCCTTTTCGTTTCCTCACTCGATCAAACGAAGGAAAGTTTCTCCCTCTCACATTCTCGCCGGTTTTCGTTCTCGATTTCTGATTCTTCTTTGATCGGATCCGAATCGCTTCAATTTTGCACTAATTCAATGCTTGATCTGCCGATTTTCAATATTATTCAGTTTGGGTCAGAATTGTCGCGTGAATTTGATTTCGATTTGATTAATCATGTGTGTGTAGAATCGAATCGGTTTGCGAGGGTTAAAGTGCTGGTGCGATGGACTTGGACTCGTTCTTTGTTGATTATGTGAAATCTTGCTTGGTGATATTTGATCTGAAGAAAAAGAATTGAAAGAACTTTGAAATGAATGTTTACGGCCATTTCAATGCCTGATTATTTGTTTGATCGCTTGCTCGATGGAGACGAGGCGATGGACTAATTAAACGCTTTGGTATCGTCGAACTTCGGGTAGCTGTTGATGAGTTTTGGAATGTCATTTGCTTGTTTCGATCTGGTTAGATTTCGGATTGGCTGATGATCCGTGTTGGTGTAGAAATTTATGGGGTTTGGTGTTAGAAGTACCCTCAGATTCATTAGGAAAGGAGGGAGAGATGTAAAAGTCACTAAGATCCTCTAAACTCCAAACTCCACTAAGCTCCACTCAAGATCCACTCAAGCTCCACCCACGAACACAATAAAATGCATGGAACAATTTCAGAAATGAGAGTTGAACATTCTGAGGAGAACAGAAACAGAAGCAAAGAGAGAGGTAAGATTCCATCTTCGTTTGTTTTTGTCCTTGTTTTGAATCAGCCTCGTAGGACAACAATCGACCACCCTTGACCACAATTGGCCACCTTGATGCTGGAATCCACCAACCTCCATTCGACTTCCTTCAATAGGAAGAGAAACAGTACCGCGTTTAACCCATGGAACGTCTCAATTTTGACCATATCCGGTCACTCCCAAACCCCACTCCATGACAACAAGCATTGGACCGCCACTGTCAGGGTGGATATGTCGCGCCGTCACCCGTCGGAGCAACCCCATGCACGGACGCCCTTCCCTGACCTCCCTAGCGCCTTCTCGGAACATATCCAGCCTTGTCAGAGTCGAAATCGGCCACCAACAGCCGACGACGACGACCCCGACCTCAACAACGCCTTCCCGACACCTCCTTGCCTTCGCCGACGACGCTGGCGTGCGGAGCCGCCATTCCTGGAGTCCCGACGCCGCCCTGCCCTCCTCCTTTCCCTGGCAGACGGTTGTTTCCTTGAATGGATTAGTTAAGGTTATGTGTATGTTGTGTACTTGTTACACACATATACATACACATTATTTAAATTATTATGCAAGGACACTTATATTAGTTAATTCTTATCGTAGGTACGAGCGATACACATAGAAGGATTAAGCTTGGAGTTATTTGAAGAATTTTCTGATTCTTATAAATGACGAGATAATACATATCGTTATCATAAATTGAATTAAATTCTTAAGTGTGCGTGACCTGAGTGATGTGATTGTTTGATCACATACTTGTATCTAAATGAAATAACAAAATCCTGAAACTTTGATTGCCTGGAATGTTTGTATGCTTGAATGGGTAACGATGCAACTTGTAGAATATTATATATTATAATAAAATTCCTGAATTTCTGAATATTGCTTGCTCTTGACGTGTGATATCCTGTACCGGTTGATTATTATTTTTATAACGAACTGTTAATCCTGAAAACTCAAGAAACATATGAATTGTCATGATAGTCACCTAGTATACATAGATTAATATGATTAATTTCATATTCTATGCCTGAAATATTGAATTACGAACACCATGATAGTCACATGCTATACATGGATTAATGTCATTAATCTCATGTTACATGTCTGAAATCTTAAAATATGGGACGACTGCAGCGACCATATTGCTTGTTTAATTGTTCATAGTACGGTCATACTAGGGAACAATTGGAGATTTTTGTTGTAACTCCTCCCATGATATTAACCTGTAAAAGGTGCAAGAATCAACACAACTTGACATGAAATGCACGAATAGCATGTTATTAGCATGTAAAAGTCACAAGAATCAATATGACATAACAGAGTATGTTGTTAACCTGTAAAAGTCACGAGAGTTAATATGACAGGAGTTATTATATTGTACGTACTTATACGGTCCTGTTTGACATATGATTGCTCGGTGTTGTTTGCATTGCATCCTGTTTGTGCATGGGAAACGCATGATATAATAAGTATGTCGGATCCCTGGAGTAGGTGTGTATCCTGTGTTACTGGGGCTTTCGAGCTCACGGTTAGGAATTCATTTTAGGTAATAAAGAATCGTGGAACCGATCAGTATATATCGATGATAAATAGATTCGGCTTTCTATAACGTTTCGTTTATATTTCCGGATATACGAAATTCATGTAATTATGAATTGTAAGTTGGATATTTCTTGTTAGTGTCCTATGTTTCTGATACTTAAATCTCGTGTAATCATGTTGCCTTGCTTTAAAGGGACTTTGGAACGGCGGTAACGTCACGTGTATGATATGTATTGAACCGAAAATCTCAGGGCGTTATAAATGGTATTTGAGAATGGGTTTAAGAAAACAACGTAAGATAACAACAAGGAAATCATCCAAGTTAGGGATAAGAGTAATAATTTGATCATGTATGTGTTAAGCAAGAAACTGGTGATATGGGTGATATGTTTATTGGAGTAAACTTATGTGATCACTCGTACTTGGCAATTAAATGATTCGGGTGACTGACTTAAAAATAGTATTTCGTAGGTCAGGGAAACGAAAATCTAGCATAATATCATCACAACCAGTGTGGCAAAGGATTCCATGTTTTCCACCATGAGGAGACTTACATGGGCATTTAAAAAGGACGGTAATGGTTTTAAGAGCATTGAAGAGGATTTATGATCCACTAAGGCATCCAATATATCAGGCAGTAACTGTTTTACACACCTTGCCACGATATGAAAGATTCTCAATGCACAAAACTAAGTATGGCAGTCTCTTCGTGGATAGGGAACCAAATAAGGAAGAATATTTCATGAATGGAAAGTGAAAGATCAATATCAGGAGGATGTGTCAGGAGATCTGGAACTACGATTTAAACTAGCAGTGGGGACATCCTAACTATGAGGAAAATTACAGGAAGTACTTACAAGAGGAGAGGCTTGCCGGAAGACTAGACTAAGGGATTGTGCTAGCATCACAAGTTTGAAGATAAAACATAATGAATATGTAGTATACGAGATTCTGGATAGCTAGTATAATGACAGACCATTGTAAGAGTCGTACTAGAATCCTTGGATGTTAGCACTACTTTCTGTTGATTACGTGATGATTAATAAAACTTGTTCCATTTTTTGAACCTTGATTGCTTGAATGCTACCTAAGTCGTGACATTATACGTGTCTAATGTGATAACAATTCCTGAATATTACATGAATCGTTAAAGAAAATAAGATCTACTTGAAATGGAATCTCGAGTCTGGCATGAATGATATCAAACCTAAAAGGAAATACGCTTGACCTTGATAAATGTTTTTTTATTCAGTCACGAAAGCGTACCCCAAAATTCTTTGGACGTGATCCAAAGTCAGTATGCTCCGCCTTTAGAAGACGGAGAAGAAGTGGAACAACAAGGCTCTTACACTAGATCAGTAGGACCTGCAAATATGTAAGTTAACGTACAACCTGCTTTGGGTAATGCACCCACTCCTGTGAATGCACCTCCTATTGACGTATCATTGGTGAACGACATCCAAACCCTAGTAGAGGGGTTAGCCAAGAAGGTACAAAAAGAAACTGATGATCAAGGAGCGGATGGTGACAAGTATCTCCGTCGCCTAAATGCTTATCGTCCAAAGCGCTTCAGCGGTAAAGGCGACCCAATAACCCTTCAAGACTGGCTTCGAAGTTTTGAGAAGTTACTCGATTCAGTTTAGTGTCCTGATAACCTAAGGATCAACTTTGCTTCATACTATCTCGAAGGCGAAGGTGATGCCTGGTGGAGCACTGCTGAGGAAAGGACCGAAGAGGAAGGGTTTGGATGGGTGGACTTCAAAGCTACAATCAGAGGAAGATTCTACCCTAAGTCTCTCCAAGATAAAAAGAAAAATGAGTTCCTCAACTTGAAACAAGGACCTATGTCTGTGTCGGAGTATGCTACAAGATTCACGAACCTGTTGTGATTCCAACCATCATTTTATGCACAGGATGCAGAAAAGCACAAATAATTTCTTGCTGGCCTGAACTACAGATTACGTATCGGCTTGGCTCCTCAAACCTTTACGACCTATCAAAGGGTGTACGACGGAGTAGTGAAACTGGAACGTGCTATCCTTAATCGGGATGATACTCAGGGGCAAGGTTTCAAGAAGAGAAAAACTGGATGGAAGACGCAAGCCGGTTGATCATACTCGGAAGTTGCTGGTAACGCCTCTAGCCAGACGAAAGGAGTACCTTCACAACTGAGTAACGATATTCGAAGGTTTTCTAGGGCACCCTGTAGTCAACAAATGACGCAAGGAACGAGTCGGAACAGTGGAGGTCGTAGCCAGAGCAAGACCGCAAGCAAGGTAAAATGTTATAATTGTGGAAAAATCGGACGTTACGCTAGTGAATATATAACCGCATTTGGAGCACGTTATCGATGCAGTGACCTGGGACATAAAGTGTATGCCTATCCACAGAAGAATGTCAACCAGAGTCACAATACTGGGAAGCCTTCGACCTCGGGTCAGTTTGTGGCCCAATTTTCAAACTCGTCTGTTAATCCGAATGTCAAGGGAAAAAAACCGGCGGGACGAGTCTATTTGATGAACCCTAGGAGCTCCAAACGGAGGAGCAATCGTGATCGGTAATATTCAGCTTTTGTCTCAACTTGCTTATGCGATTATTGATTCTGGAGCAACTCATTTTTTTATTGCAAAATCATATTTGGTAAAGAATGAAATAAAAACCAATGATTGAGGGGATACAAGTAGGTTTACCCACATGTGAAATACTGACCTGTGAGCTAGTTGTTCCTCGAACGTCAGTAATGATTGGAGAGGAGGAATTTCCTGTGGACTTGATCGTCTTAGACTTGGATGATTTCGAGATAGTTCTCGGAATGAATTGGCTTGAAAGGCATAAGACAGTTATAGACTCCGAGAAGAAAACAATAAAGCTATAGAGTCCAAAAAGAGGGAGAGTACTTTTCCATGGAGTGTGGATCGTCTAGCAGACATGTATGTTAAGGAGATCGTGAGATTACATGGTGCTCCGGATTGAATAATATATGATAGGGATACTAGGTTTTAAGCACGGTTCTGGAAAGGATTATAGAAGGCTTTTGGAACCAGATTGAATTTCGGCACGGCTTTTCACCCTGTTTCTGATGGACAGACTGAGCGTACGATACAAACTCTTGAAGATATGTTAAGGATGTGTGTCCTTGACTTTAAGGGTTCTTAGGATCATCACTTGCCATTGGCAGAGTCCGCTTATAACAATAGCTACCACGCTAGCATCAACATGGCGCCATTCGAAACTTTGTATGGGAGAAAATGTCGATCCCCCATCTACTGAAATGATATCAAAGACATTATAGTAATGGGACCAGAGTTAGCGTAGGAAACCGCAAACAAGGTCAAGCTTATTCAAACCCGAATGAACGCAGCTCAAGATCGTTAAAAGAGCCATGTAGAGGTGAGAACAAAGCCATTAGAGTTTCTAGTTGGTGATCATGTTTTCTTGAAAGTTTCACCTACTAAAGGTGTTATGAGGTTTGAGAAGAAAGAAAAACTCAGTCCTCGTTACATAGGGCCGTTTGAAATCCTCGAAAGAATTGGTGAAGTGGCCTATCGGCTGGCGTTGCCGGTAGGGTTAGCTGGTATCCATAATGTCTTTCATGTCTCTATGTTGAGAAAATATAAGCCTGACTCTAAACATGTGATCCAACATGAGCAAATAAGACTCAATGAGGACATGTGTTATGAAAAGATGCTAGAGGAGATAGTAGATCACATGGTCAAAACACTCAAACGAAGAGAAGTGCCATTAGTTAAGGTATGATGGGCTAACCATACCACACGAAAAGCAACATAGGAGCTAGAAAAGGTTATGAGGAAGCGATACCCTTACTTATTTTCAAGTAAGTTCCTGTGCTTATGTTAATCAAGTTTCGAGGTCGAAACTTCTTGAAGAAGGAAGAGATGTAAAAGCCACTAAGCTCCATTAAGCTCCACTAAGCTCCACTGAGCTCTATTAAACTCCACTAACCTCCACTCAAGCTCCACCCACAAACACAACGAAATGCATAGAACAATTTCAGAACTGAGAGTTGAACATTCTGAGGACAATAGAAGCAAAAGCAGAGAAAGGGGTAAGATTCCATCTTCGTTTTGTTTTCGTCCTTGTTTTGAATCAGCCTCGTAGGACAACAATCGACCACCCTTGACCACAATCGACCATCCTCGACCACAATTGGCCACCTTGATGCTGGAATCCACCAACCTCCATTCGACTTCCTTCAATAGGAAGAGAAACAAAACCGCGTTTAACCCATGGAACGTCTCAATTTCGACTATATCCGGTCACTCCCAAACCCCACTCCACGACAACAAGCACTGGACCGCCACTGTCACGGTGGATATGTCGCGCCGTCACCCGTCGGAGCAACCCCATGCACTAACCGCCTTCTCGGAACATATCCAGCCTTGTCGGAGTCGAAATCGGCCACTAACAGCCGACGACGACGACCCCGACTTCGACAACGCCTTCCCGACACCTCCTTGCCTTTGCCGACGACGCTGGCGTAAAAGGCACAAGAATCAACACGACTTGATATGAAATGCACGAAGAGCATGTTGTTAACCTGTAAAAGTCACAAGAATCAATATGACATGGCAGAGTATGTCGTTAACCTGTAAAAGTCACGATAGTTAATATGACAGGAGTTATTATATTGTACGTACTTATACAATTCTGTTTTGACATATGATTGTTCGGTTTTCTTTGCATTGCATCCTGTTTGTGCATGGAAAACGCATGATATAATAAGCATGCCGGACCCCTAAAATGGGCGTGTATCCTGTGTTACTTTCGAGCTCACGGTTACGTGTTCATTTTAGGTAATAAAGAATCGTGAAACCGATTAGTACATATCGATGATGAATAGATTCGGCTTTCTGTAACATTTCGTTTATATTTCCGGACATACGAAATTCATGTAATTACGACTTGTAAGTTTGATATTTTTTGTTAGTGTCCTATCTTTCTGATACTTAAATTCCGTGTAATCATGTCGTCTTGCTGCAAAGGGACTTTGGAGCGACGATAGCGTCACGTGTCTGGTATGTATTGAACCGAAATCTCAGGGCGTTACAGATATCTTTGATAGGCCATGTTCTTCACAGGTTGTGTGGTCTAATGTTGACGAAAAATAGTAAGTCAGCTGTGTTTCAATACTTTAATGTGCGGTCAATTGATACAGAGTGAACTACTAGATTGGATGAAGTTTTGTTGTCACAGCTGGTCTCGCTTTTATGAACCCTAGAAAGCTTTTTTGTTATCTTGTCTGCTTATCTATTTCTGATTACAGGGATGATGTGAGTTAAATTATCTGATACAAAACGTGCTAATCTAAAGATTGTGCTGGCATTCTGCTCCGTTATTTGGTATTAGTTTTTCCATGTGATTTATGTTATGGAAGTAGGAATTGTGTCGCCATTTATCATCCTTATGTGGTTAATGATTATATTCATGATTGGTGTGGGATGCTGTGCTTGCAAATCAGAAGAGTTGTTGATGGAGGTAGCTCAGGTGCTTATTATCATGGATATCAGAGCAGAGTCACTTTTGGAGTATGGCACAACTGAAGGGGCATGATGAAAAGTGCCTATTCAGGTTTTGTAGACTAATGCACAAAAAAAGCAAAAGAGCATTTTCTTTCTTCGTGATAAATCTCATTCGCATTGTACCATTGATCTTAATGATAAGAGCCTCTGTGTTTATAGTTTGAAAACCTTTGCCAAGCTTGGTCCAAGGCTGCGGTAGTTGTGACAGATTGGCTCTGATAGTTTACACACTGTTGTATTAATAGGATTAGAAGTTCATTGAACAATGCTGCTCTGTTCTGGCTCTATTTTCATCCTTTTATGAAAACTCCTACGTGTTCTCATGATGCCCTTTAAATTCATTGCAATCAGTCAACAACTTGTCGTTCGTAGTTTTGATGTTTTACACTGGTTTGTTGAGCTCTAATTTGGTGATCATTGGATTGTTCAGAAATCGCTCTCGGTGGAGCAGCTCCTCCTAGAGGAACTGTGGCTGCAACTGCAAGCCTTCGCAGGAGGAGAACAACAAGCAGTGGTGGGTGTGCAGGAGGTGCAAGTGGGGAGTATGCTGCCGTTCTATACCAATGATGCTCCAAGCTTGAAGATTTCCTCTAACGTCGTTCTCATCATGAGCACCAGTTTCATAGGCTTTGTTGCTATTCTCCATGTCTTCGGTAGCTAGACTATATGAATTTGGGCTCAAGGTGTAGGTGCTATGATTGTTTTGCTAGTTAGTTGAGCACAATATGCATAGTGCTTTGAACTGAGTTGCATACTTCTTCTCTTCCTTCTCCGATCGCATCCGTAGTTGCTTCAAGTTTCAAACAGGATCTTTATCATTGGGTTGAAATTATTTTTTTTGTTTGGCCGATGGCGTTGATCAGAACCTGTAGTTCGAATCCTGGAATTTTTATCCAAGTTTTTGTTGCAGAAGATCATTTAGTTTTTCTTATCAGTTGTCACTCATGAGGGGGTAGAATAAGGGAAAGTACTTGCAGTTCTTTCTTGTCAGCTTCTCAAATTACAAAACCCCTACTCGTGGTATTGGTTGATGTAGTTTGTCTCTTGGTGCCCATAATTTCTGTACTAGTCGGATCCTTGCGAAATGTCGTAGATTGTATCAGGAACAGTCTCTCTTGACCTTGAATCACCAGTAACCAAGAAAAGGCTGCAACTGTTTGTTAGAGAAAGTCGTTGGTAATCTACGCCAGCTCGATATAACCAGGGCGTCTGTGACTCGGGTGTTTTCTTCTTTTTTTTAGTGTTGGTATATTCCTCAACCTGTTACTTTATTTCTTCGCTCCATTACACCAGTTCAGCAATACACTGCTAAACCACATCGCAAATTACACCACCCAGCTTACTCATGCTACATAACAAACATTGTAACTGGAAATAACAAAGACACCGTCAACTCCAGTTTCTCATCACTTCAGCAGCAATCTCATCAGGGCTTCTTGCCCCTTTATGAAACAACCTATAGTTCCTCTCCTGCCATACGTGGTAAACCATAGCTGCCATGATCTTTCTTCTCTTCTTTTGCCAAATCTTTTTTCCCATGGCACGCCTTCCAGACCCAAGAAAACAAATCAGTCTGAGCTCTGACACCCATTCTCAGCTTCAACTTACTCGCAACAACCGTCATCACCATGTGAACAAAGGGGCATACACAAAAAAGATGTTGAACCGTTTCACTCCCCATTTGACACAAGCACAGGTCATCAGCACATAAACCATGCCTGAACAGCCAATCTCGAACCCTCAACTTCCCTTTAAAGGCAAGCCACAAGATAAATCCATGCTTAAGAACTACTTCCTTAGTCCGTACCATTTTCCACCATGGAACACGATCCCTAGAAGGACATAATACATCATAAACCTCCTTTATACCTTTCATCCCCTCTGTCAGTTTCCCAACCATTTCATTCCTAACCTGCAAAATACCTTTCCATACCCGACTATGGTGTTGCTTCACCTGCACATTCCCCTTTTAAGTAATATTCATGGACCCATTTGATCCATAACGAGTCCTTCTTCCCCTCGATAGCCCAAATCCTCTTAGCCACCAAAGCTTCATTCCATTTTCCAGACGCTTATCACCTAATCCCCTATTTTTTTTTTTTTTTTTTTTTTTGTTGTTGAAATACCTCTTCCTATTTAACCAAGACTTTGTATCTGTTAAGTGCAATACCAGATGTAACATTAGGCTAGCAACCAAAGTAGTTCGCGAAATGAAAATGAGAGAGTTTGAAAGAAAATTGTTTTTGTTTGTTTTTCATTCACTGAATCAATTACAAAACCCTCTGCCCTTTTATACATCTCTAACAGTCAACCACAACCGTCGGATTAAAAAGGGATTGTTATAAATCCAAGGACCCACAATCGTTTCCAACACATAGGAGATACCATCACTCACACATCTCAGAACCACAATAACACTTCCACAAAACATATTTCATTACCAAACACCAACAACACAATACCATCGATATATTCATCCCAGATGTTTCATCCTCCTCCTCGTCAAATCCTTCTTGTCCTCAAGGACATAGAACTGGGAACTGTTAAGTTAAAAATGAAGCATCCTCCCAAGTACTGCTCTCAACGCTCAAATTGCTCCACTGAACCAAAACTTGATGTACCCAGTGATTTCCCCTCTTAATGTCCCTTGTATCCAGAATCCTAACCGGTTCGATCACCAGTTGTCCCTCCGAGTTCAGGAAGGGTGGAGTGGAAGATGTGGTAACTGGAGATCCCACATGTTTCTTGAGTAAAGAAACATGAAAAACTGGATGGATAGCCACATGCATGGACAGATCCAGCTTGTATGCAACCTTATCAATCCTCTTGAGTACTACAAAGGGACCAAAGAATCAAGGAGAGAGCTTCAAGTTCCTACGCACTGCCAAGGCACTCTGCTTGTAGGATGGAGTTTAAGGTATACTTGGTCATCCATCAGAAATTCCTTTTTACTTCTGTTTGCATTAGCATACTGCTGTTGCTTTTCTTGAGGCAAGTCCAGATTACGCTTTAATTGACTAACAATACTGATTCTCCTGTCGAATAGATCCTGTACTACTGCCACAGAGGGGTGGATATTGAACCCAATGCCAACTGGGGTGGGGAATAACCATAGAGGGCCTCAAAATGTGATATTTTGAGACTAACATGATGGTGATTATGGTACCTCCACTCAGCCATGGTAAGGAAAGAGTTCCATTTCTTCGGGTTATGCAATGTCATGCACCTAAGGTAACCCTCCAAACATCTGCTCACTCTTTCTGTCTGGCCATTTGATTGAGGATGATACACAGAACTGAGACACAATTTGATTCCCACAAACATAAACAACTCTGACCAAACGATGCTAGTGCAAAATTTTGTCTCTGTCAGAAACAGTAGTTTTAGGGAAACCATGTAGCTTGAACACCTGCTCAAAGAATGACTTGACCACCACTGGTGCTATGAAGGGATGTTTAAGGGAAACAAAATGAGCAAACTTAGTAAATCTGTCAACCACCACAAGTATACTCATCTTTCCTTCTAAATCTGGAAGCCCCTCTATGAAATCCATGTTTATATCTTGCCATGCGTCCTCTGGGATTGGATGGGATTGTAGCAATCCTGGATGCTTGACGTTTTCTGTTTCATTCTGCTGGTAGGTAACACAATCTTGCACAAACTTTTCCACTGACTGTTGCAACCCAGGCCCTTCGGTAAGTGGCTGTTATCCCAGAATGCCCTCCCTCAGCTGAGGCATGCAAGGCTTCTAAAATCTGATTTTTGAGGTGTGGTGAGTTCCCTATGTACAACCTTCCTCTGAATCTAAGCACCCCTTGTTGAAAAACAAGCTGTGGATCTGAGGATTTGTTGAGCACCAACTGATCAATCTTATGTTGTGCCCATGAATCCTCCTTGTAGCTATCCTCAACAGTAGTTAGCCATCCTGGTTTCCAGTAGGAAATGGCTGAGCATTAATCATATTTTCTGGATAATGTATCTACTACTCTGTTTTTCACCCCCTTCTTATATTCTATCTTGTAATTCAAACCTAGCAACTTAGTCATCCCCTTCATCTGAACACAGGAAGTTAATTTTTGCACTACTAGATGCTTCAATGACTCATGATCAGTCCTGATGATGAACTGGTTCCCATACAAATAGTGTTTTCACTTCTGTCCTGCTATCAATAGGGTTAGGAATTCCTTCTTATAGGTGGATAGACCTTGATTTTTAGGACATAAGGCCCTACTGAGGGATGCAATAGGTTTTCGTTGCTGTATTAGGACTGCCCCGTCACAGGCATCACACTCAATGACGAAGGGCTTAGAAGAGTCTGATAGGGCCAACACAGGTGTGCTGCATATACTTTGCTTTAATTTCTAGAAGACTACCTCTGCCTCTTCATTCCATGTAAATCCTCTCTTCTTAAGCATAGTGGTGAGGGGTTTACTAATTATATCATAGTTTCTCACGAACTTCCTGTAAGTCCCAAGAAGCCTCTCAAGGACTCGAATGTCTTAGGAGTTGGCCAGTCCCTTATATCTTGTATCTTTCCCTCATCAGTGCTTACCCCTGCAGAACTCACCATATGACCCAAATTTTCACCTGATTTT
Source organism: Drosera capensis (assembly GCA_001925005.1). Lineage (NCBI taxonomy): Eukaryota > Viridiplantae > Streptophyta > Magnoliopsida > Caryophyllales > Droseraceae > Drosera > Drosera capensis. The sequence continues at coordinate 22,950 of LIEC01012185.1, read as the reverse complement.
GTCCAAAGCTGCACTTAGACATCTTGGCAAAGAGCTTATTCTGTCTCAGAAGTTGCAAGGTCAACCCAAATTCATGGACATCAGCAAACAGTGGTACAAAATTGTATAACTATCAACATGGGACCACTTCAATGTTGTCATCAATCAGGACTTGTCGAAGGAGTAGCTAGCCCGCGAGGGAGTCTCTGACCTTCAGCGAGTCAACAGCACCACCAAGCAAGAGGCGATCAGATTCTGGCGTCATCGATAGGGGCTAAGTGTTGGCGAGAAGCTGGAGATGAACCCCGTCAAATTGGTTGTGAATTGCTCTCCAGATGAGCGGAGGGGGAAGATGAGCTAATCGTCTCGACTCGAGCTCTTGGAGTTGTCCTTATGAGGTTGGGATCGAGGCCTTTATATAGTTGAGAGGGAGACTCTAAGAAGACAAGGAGATTGATTCGAGCATGGAAACAACATAAAATCCTTCTACCTAAGGACAAGATCAATCAAATTATCCAGTTTCAGTTTGTGAATGAGAATTGTTCCACTAAAGGTTTCCAGGTATCCTCATTAACTAATACACGAACATAAGAAATTCTCTTCCTCTATGCAGTCAGTCATCTGATCAGTTTTGATAGGACCCGTTACCTTGTCACCAAGCTTATCAAGGACTCTAGGATCCCAGAATTCCAATCTCAAGTTCTCCTGACGAATTCGAACATGTATATGCTCCAAGGCCTCATTATCAAAACAAAAACCAACTGTCCACTCCCTTAACACAAATGGTTTATAATTGAGAAACGAATTATCATCAAGAATACGTGCATAATCTTTCTTAGAAGTAAATTTAAAGATAAAACATCCCTGATCATGTAAGAAAATATCTCATTATTATTTTTACAACATTTTCATATTAGATAAATTTAAAATGCTAAAAAATAAAAAAAAAATCTTTTTTTAATATCACATCATGTTTTATTTCACTGTAATTTTCTCTCTTCACTCATTCATTACTTCTCTCATTCACAAGGATATTATGGTAAGATAACACAAATTCAATATTTTTTTTAATAATTGTGTCAAGCCTACAAATAATAATTTTATCTAGGAAGAAAAGAGTAAATTAATATTATTATTGTCCCACATATTTTCATAACGTTTTGATTTTCGTTATTATCGAAGTAAAGTTTGACCAATACTGTTAGACCATAAAACGTGATTTTTCCACAATTGATCATGTAAAGCCAATGATTTTCTGAATTATGTATGTTAATCGCACAAATAATTTATTTGTGTGTGTATTTTTTTATGAAATTTGATATTAAAAAAATAATATCTTTTTAGCGATAGTAAAGTTTATCATACCAGTTATGAGATGAGATAGTGAATGTATTGTAACAGATATAATTGTTTTGATTTTTTATGTGAAAAGTTAGTATTAAATATGACATATTGTATATATTTTTTCCGTTCCAAAATAATGAAAACGTTGCGTGTAATTGTATTATTTATTACGTATTTTATGCATTACTTTTTATTAATAAACGATATGATATGAATTTTATTTTGAATAAGGAATATAATTCATAATTTATATTATGTTTGATATTTCACGATAAAATAAAAAATAAAAAATCTTTTGATTGTCTTAACATTCGTATAGTCATTAATTTCATTACTGAGATGTGCATATGAAGCAAAAGGAATTATCTTATAGCGATCCAAAGACGCAAAGTTGACGAGAGTATATTATTGACTGAGTGAATATTGAAAAAATAGAAAACGTTGGAAACACTCGAAAAACTCACTCACTGTTTTCATCTCTCTCCTGCCAGAAACAAGAATTTCCCAAACTACAATTTTCTCTCACCTGCTTCGTCTTCCTCTTTTTCACAATCTCTTCCATTAGTGTCCCCATGTCATCTCCTTTAATCATCCCCACAAATCCCAAGTCTCAAATTCATATCCAAACCCTAAACCCTAATCAAGAACTCGAACCATCCTTTCAATCTAGCCATGGAAATCGTACCCCCAGCAGCAGCTGCTGCTGAGCATACTCATCCTCATCGTCGATTCCGAGTCCGTGTTGGTTGTCACCGTGATTTCCTCGCCGGCTGCGGTGTCTCTAGTCAGCAGCATTATTGGTCCGGTTCAGGTACTGTTTTATGTAAGTGTGAGTTCCCTGTTGGGTGTGGGCCTCCTCCTCGTATAAGGGTGATCGAGAGTGCGAGTGCTTTCTTCGATGGTGTCAGGGTAAAGAATGCGGGTGGTGTTGTTGGGTCTGTTAATGATGGTGTAAAGCGTAAACAAGAACTTGGTGCTGGCGAAGCGTGGTGGTGAGGGTTGGCGGGGCGGCGTGGTAAGTGAGAGTAAGAGATTGAACATGATGGATAAGAAGAAGGGGAAATATGTAACGTCCTAAGATTTTCAGTCCATTAACTGTTAGACACGTGGCGTTACCGTCGCTCCATAGTCTCTTTGAAGCAAGACGACAGAATTACAACGGGTTTAAGGATCAGAAACATAGGACACTAACAAAAATATCCAACTTACAAGTCTTAAATTACATGAAAATCGTACGTCTGAAAATATCTAGCAATCATTGTATTGTCATGATCCCTTCCACGTCCCTTTATTACCTGAAACGAACATGTATTTGTGAGCTCGAAAGCCTGGTAGCACAGGATACACATCTATTTTAGGGATCCGGATGCTTATTATATCATGCGTTTCCCATGCACAAACAGGATGCAATACAAGAAACACCGAGCAACCATATGTCAAGCAGGAACGTATAAATACGTACAGGATAAAAGTAACTCAAGTCAAATAGGTTAATCCCTGTTTCATTATCACTACCCTTTATTAAATCTTTTAAGTTTTTTCATGTATTTCATGTCAAATCATATTGATTCTCGTAATTTTTACAGGTTAATGACATGTTCTGTCATGTCATATTGATTCTCGTCACTTTCACAGGTTAATGACATGCTCTCCCATGTCATATTGATTCTCGTCACTTTCACAGGTTAATGACATGCTTTTCGTGTATTTTGTGTCAATTAGTATTGATTCTCGTGGCTTTTACAGGTTGTTGACATGAGACGAGTTACAGCAGGAATTTAATATGTTAGTAGTATGGTCATACTAATAACAATTAAACAAAGAGGATTGTCTCTGCAGAAGACTCAAGATGGTTAATTATAACCAATCACGACAATCAATAGATGCCACTGTGTGCACGCGAAGCAAATTATCACACCCTCTTTGCTTGGTTCAAGATCCATAACTCTCTCATTTATTGTCATTTACAAGAACTTTTTCATATTCAAGATTTCAGGATACTCAAGATTCTCAAGTATATACTTATGAAATTAATTATATTAATTTTCTTGTACAGTAGGTGACTGTCACAGCGTTCATATTTCAAGATTTTCAGACATGTAACATGAGATTAATCGTATTAATCCATGTATAGCAGGTGACAATCACAGTGTTTGTAATTCAAGATTTCAGGCATATAATATGAAATTAATAATATTAATCCATGTATAACAGACGACTATCATGGTATTCGTAATTCAAGATTTCAGACATATAATATGAAATTAATCATATTAATCCATGTATAACAGGCGATTATCATGGTGTTCGTATTTCAAGATTTCAGGCATATAATATGAAATTAATCATATTAATCCATGTATAACAGGAGATTACCATGGTGTTCCTATTTCAAGATTTCAGACATATAATATGATGTTAATCATATTAATCCATGTATAACAGGCGATTACCATGGTGTTCGATAAATATAATATTTTTGTAACTTTCTTTTGAGTTTTCAGGATTAATAGTTCGTTACAAAATAATAATCAATTAGCACAGAATATCACGCGTCACGGGCAAGTAATATTCAGGAATTCATGAATTTTATTATAATCTATAATATTCTACAGGTTACATCGTTACCTTTCTAGGAATGTAATTCACATACAAAACAATCCAGTATATCAGGATTTTATTCTTTTATTTAACATGTAATTACGTTACCAAACATGTCACGCAAATCAAATCATGCACACCCAAACATTTCATTTAAGGTAACGATGTGTGTTACCTTATTATTTTATATAATCCCTCCAATAATTCCAAGGTTAATCCTGCTCCTTCGTAGCATTCGTACATACGATACAAATTAATAATATTATTATCCTCGTAACACATTTTAAGTGTTAAAGTAATATATTATGCACACTTAATATATTGAGTGAGCATAGTCGATTCTCATCGTAAATCCCCTTTTTCTTTTCCCCTTCTTATTTGAACAAGAACAGGGAGCGGCTGTCAGGGAGGTGGCTAGGCTCGGGCGAAGTTGGATCTGGGCCGTCGGTGGTCGAAGACTCCGACGAGGTTAGCGAGGTCAAGGGGCACCGTTGACGAGGCCGGGCACGAGCCGGTGAGGGACAACAAGGACGGACTCCGCCTCGTTGGCAGCGACGAGGGACTCCAGGCAAGGCAGGTGGCTCGATGCACGAAGGCTTCTGGTGTTTCCGACGTCTTGAAGCATCATCGAGGGCCGGGGCCATCGTCGACGACTGTTGGTGGCCGATTTCGGCTCCGGCGAGGTTGGATCTGGGCCATCGGTGGTCGGGAATAGTCTCTGAACTCACGAGTGGCCGGATCCAACCTCGTCTTGGTTTGGGCAGTCGTCGACGAGCTCTAGGACATGCGGCGACGACGATGTAGGAGGGACGACGTCAGGGGTGGCCGGCTCTTGATTGGGGTCGTGGTATTTCGGGATCTCTTGCCAAGATCCGTTCGTCTGGAGGTGGTAGTGGCGCAGCAATGGTTTTCTCTTCAGAAACCATTATCCTCGTGACGCATGTATCACCTTTCATATGCGATTTGGGTGCATTCCAGATGTGTTTCCACTTTTTCTCAGGTAAAGAGCATTCTCATAAGATAATGGCAACATTAGCATCTCCAGAAAGCAAATAATGCTGTGATAAGTTCTAGTGGGAATCAAAGTTGCTAGTGAGAATCCATTGCATCAACACTCCGCGGTGAATTACAGTTGGTATTAGCTTAGACAATAATGGCATCGTCATCAAATTGAGCGCAAGATATTACATCTCTCCCTCTCTTTTCAAGAAGTTTCGTCTTCGAAACTAAGTTCAAGTAAAGGCTATGAAAACTAAATTGAATCCGATCATTTAATTAAAACCATGTGATTATCCCAATTAGAATAGGAAACCAATTCCTGAAACACCACTTATGTGCTGAGAGCATGTCCTAGACAACAATCAGCACTAAAAATCCCTTGACAGATCGAACCATAGAAATAAAACGAGAAAATTCAACATGAGATTGCACAGGCTCAACATCAAAATCGAATTCAACTCAGTAGAAACCAATGATCTAGAACAAGTGAAGCGAATAACGGAAAAAAATCGAACAAGTGAAACGAACAAGTGGCTTATTAGCAGCGCCTCATGTTAATAATACTAAGGTTACAGGTTCAAGGTTTTCATGAACCAATGTCATACAACTTATTTCAAGAACACGTAGACATCTTCTTATAATCAAATCCCTACCCACCAAGGTATAAGTTCAGACATAGAGGACCTAAGACCAGTATAACTGGTGGCATGACATATTTTGTCAACAGATCTACTTCATTACGTGTTGCGAGGAACGAAGCTATGAGACTAATTATCGCACCGAAGAGCGCCAGAGTCACCACCGCTATGAGTAACAGAGTAAGTAACTATTTTCCAGGATGCATTTCTTTCTCTTCTCGTCCTCTTCCTTTCTTTGAAGTAAAATGATTCAAGAACCTAACCACAAGCAAGTTTCGTAAGGTCCTTCATCTATTTATACCAAACAAAATGATACTAAAATCTAAACAAAATCTACATAATGTCAACATAAAATCTAGATTTCAAGCCTTATTGATCACATTGGATAACGTGTTGACCTATTTGCCATGCGTGGTTATCAAGATTCAACAACAAATCTTTCGAATAAAATCAAATGAAATCTGAATTCAACATCCAAATCCTTTGACATGACTTGCCTATCCAAATATGTCAATCACATCGTGAAGTGTGTCTATAACATCAAGATTGGAGAGTTCGATTTAGGATTGTTAAAATGCCATCAACCCTTTTAGACTTGAAATCTCAATTCAAACATCAAAACCCTTACACTAGGCATTGAGTAATTTAAAATCTTACATGTAATTGTGACTATCTTTTCCTGTCTTATTTATGTTTCAAATTCTCAGCAAATCCTCCGATTTAGTGTCAAATTCCTAACGTGGTAATAATGATCGAGAAAGAAATTTCATCACAAGCTAACCTATTCCTCTGTATATATTTTTTTTTCCAAGTTGGAATAGCCATAGTGAAGTGATAACATAGTACAAGAAAATAGAGGGAGTAATTTTTCCCTGTCACAGGTTCCAAAAGCATCGAATTTTATCATCAACTATTAACTTCTCAATCAGATAGATTTTCCCTTTTTGATAATCTGATTCTAGGCCGACTACAGAAATTCTCATCAATTGGTTCTGATACAAGATGAAGGCTGAAACCATTCTCATTGTTTTTGGATTGAAGTGGACGAGAATGAACGGAAGTTTTCCCACTAGAATCAGTTCGGCAATTACCCCAAGGGTGGTTATAAACTCAACAGCTATCTAGATGATAGCTGAAATAAGCATAATAAGTGTACGAAATAGCACCAGTCAATACCATCGTTTACAAGCAACAATCAATTGCATAACATCATTGGACCATAATTACTGCTCATCATGTTGCTGAATTCAGGTAGGTTGAGGGTGATGGACTTCCATATCATGTGACCTATCGAAATACTCATTAGAAACTAAGCATCCGTCTTCCTCCATCCTAATATATTTCCCTTTCTTATTAAACATAGAGAGATCAATCCCACTGCCCAAGGGATTTGATGGAGATCAACCTTACTACCCAAGGGATTTGATGGTTGAGTCAACAAGTTCAAACCAAAGAAAATAATTAAACTGGTACCAGATAAAATTGTCAATTAATCTCAACCTTAAGATGAAAGCTGGAATCCAATCCATTGAGTCTTAACCATATACCTAGGAGAAATCATCTTCCTCACATAACCATATAAGAGTTCTTGAACATACATAATATTGTCTGACATGAAACGACCTTTAATAAAGGCATTTTGAAAATAAAAAACACCATCAAGAAGGACAATAGCCTTTTAACAATGACCTTAGACAAAGGAGTAGGAAAGTAAGCAACAATCATCACCATATGCATCAAACCAATAGCTATTCCCATAACATGATCCAACCTGATACACATCCAAAACTCACTTTTACTGGTTATTAGTTCAGGTATGCTATAAGCTAGAAGCATGAAGGTTTTCTAATCCAAGCTCCATAATACAATACCTCATATCAGTACAGGGCTCTACATGAATCCCCTCAAACCTAATCTTCTTAGGATTGGTTTGTAAGGTTTGCGAAAGGTCAAGATTCGCATTAAAGATCTATTGTAACACGTAAATCCAAGTCATCATAGATTATCAAAACTCAAACCAAATAATTTAATTAAACCGGTACAACATGAGATTTTAAACACTCTCAACCTTCAATAAGATTGCGAATCAATAGAGTATAGAACATCATGCGAAAATTGAAGATAGGACATGTTTACTTTTTTAGCTTTCAAGATTGCCAAAATCACCTTTCCTTGAAATCAATACAAGTACAAGTGTATCATAAGAACAAAGCTTATGTAATTCTTCAAATCTTTAAGTTCTAGTAACATCATTTGAGATTAATAAGAAAGTGAAACCAGCTTTAAGAATCAACAAATAACTTTCAAGGCTAGCAGGCCACAAGAATAACCATCATGGCTGTAACTCTGAGACCATGATGTTTTAATGGATAGAAAACAGCCAGCCAATCAGCAAGTAAATTAATTCCGAGTTTGAGATAAGTCATAAAAATCAGGTCACGGAGCTAACTTGGAGATTCAACAAAAGAAATAACGCATATGAATATAGACCTGAGAATTACTGAAGCAATTGGCAGAAGCAATTGAGTAAAGAGCATTCTCATAAGATAATGGCAGCATTAACATCTCCAGAAAACAAATAATGCTGTGATAAGTTCCAGTGGGAAACAAAGTTGCTAGTGGGAATCCATTGTATCAACACTCCGAGGTGAATTACAGCTGGTATTAGTTTAGACAATAATGGCATCGTCATCAAATTGAGCGCAGGATATGTTCTGTGGAGAAGACCTGTGGATGCTGTTAGGAGCAAGATTATGCTTGATGATGGAATCGTCAAGAAACCCTTTTCGTCTATTAGTAGGGCGGTCGAGGTCTCAGGTAGAATGGGGTCTGGGTTTGGAAAGGGAAGGAATGCACGTGAAGGGAGTGATGTGAATGTAGGATCAGTGGATAGGGAGTGATGTGAATGTGGGATCAATGGATAGGGCTAGAGAAGCAGTGAAGGATACTCTTAGGTTGTACAGGTCTCATATATCGATGATAGCATCGGGGGGTGGGCCGGGGGAGAGGGAGAAGAGGATTGATTTCCAGGCGAAGAAAAAGTTGGAGGCGCAAGGGAAGCTTAGGAAGGCGGTGAAGGTGGTGGGTGCGATGCCCGGTGTACAGGTTGGTGATGACTTCTATTACAGGGGAGAACTGTTCATTATCGGGCTTCATGGTCGTCTCGAGAACAGTATTGATTCGGGAAAGCATGGTAGTAAGCTTGCTACCTGTGTTTTTGCTACGGAGGGGTATTATGATGATATGACAGTGTCTGAGTTCCTTGAGTACACGGGGGAAGGGGGTGTTTACATGGACAAAGGTAAACAACCGAATGATCAGAAATGACTGGTGGGAACCTTGCTTTGAAGAACAGCATGATGTCGAAATCTCCTGTTAGGGTTGTGCGAGGATTTAAAGCGGGGTTTCATGCCGGTGATCCTGATCCCAGAACCGCAAAGACCACCTATGTGTATGACGGCTTGTATGATGTTATGGACTGTAAGAAGGCGAAAGGGTCGAAGGGCAATCTGATTTACATGTTCACATTGAGGAGGCACCCGAATCAGCCGGTAGTTCGCTGGAAAAAGTACAAGCATTGACTCACAGGTTAGCAATTCTCTTCTCTTTATATTCAGTTATTGTTTCGAACATTATGCGTTTCGAAGACTTAAGATTTAGTTTATTGTCTGGAGCATGACCTCTGGAATCTGGTATGTTACATCGTGATGGTACCCAGATGTTACCTCTGGAATAAGACCAACCCTGTTTTAGCGTTCTATGTGTCCTGATTTCTCGCAGCTTGAGGTTTTATTAGGATGCTGAAGGTGCCATCGTGGTATGACCGAGTGTTTTTAGACCTGAGTAGCTTGGTGCTTAGATTTTCTGTGCGTCCTCTTTTTATAGTTTTTGTTCTGTTTATCCACTTACAGGTTCTATGATTCAGTTTCCCTTTGTTAGTTACTTTCAATATCATCAGTAACAACAAAAGAAGCCCATAACCTAGTATATGGTTACAACGACTCGTACCATATCTTGCCTTTTTTGTACACTAATTTGACTTCCTTTGAATTAGTATATTCATAATATTTGGCTCTCCCTGAGATAGTACAGCCCAAAATTAAAGTTCTATTGCCTCATAGGTGTATTTCACCAATACCACCTGGAGTGCATTCTAGCTCTAAGGTATATTGTTTCTTGGTTGTAGAAGGGAGTGCGGATCTTATTTTGATGCTCTTGTATATGGTGAAATACTTCAGTGAATGAGGTCTGAGAAGTCTGCTAAATTCGTAGTGCTAATGAAAGCAGGCGTCTGTAGCTTCTGATAGTGATATGTTAATATGATTTTCATGCTGAGATATTGTGATTGTCCTGTGTTATTGGTGTCTTCGAGTATGCCTTCATGAGAAACAAGTTTAGCGGAGTTGGAGTACGTGCTTTTTCGGATAGAGCATTCCCAAAATCAATACATGTTCAATTGAGCAATTTTGCGAGGAACTCGTTGATTTTATGCTGGGGAAAGGATGCTTCAACTTGAATAGTGCTCTATTCCTGCAACTGAAATTTAGATAGAAGGAATAAGATAGCGTGGACATCATAGCTATCAGTGTGAAAGTATGCAGACATCCTTTCAGGTGCGTGAGTTGGTCATTCTGTGAGTTGGAGCGGATTATGTAGTGGGTTCCAACCTAGAGGTCACGCACGCGCTCTAATCATATAATTTTGGTGTGTGCTTGAATGATACTCCATCGCCTTCGTCTTATGTTAGGTTTCAAGTCACATGGTATGATGATGTTTTGACTTTTGATCTTGAAGTCATAACTAGCAAGACTCTCATGTAACCATATAGTCAGCATATTGTCGAGAGGGTTATCATAGACCCATAGATCCATGCTGAAAACCATACTTAGCAGCGAGAGTATGCCTTTGTTATTTTGTTCTGCATTTATCTAGCATGTGTTTTTAGTTTCTTATAAATGTTTTGAGTGGTAGTGTATACCGTTCTTGTTGAAATCTGTCCAGAATCCCCCTATATCATGTTTCTTTTTATTCCTCTGTAGTCTTACGCATTTGTGAAACATTAGATCTAGAAGCAGGACATTGCATAGCGAATTCTTCTCACGTCATGAACAATTATTCACCTTGTTAGGATCACCAATTTCTCAATGTGGATGATTTTTAGCTCCATTTTCTTTTCTAACTCAGCTTTGAGTTTTATTCTTACTAATTGTTCTTAAGTTCTCTTGACATCTCTGCAGCACACCAATTAACCTCATTGATTCACAATAAACCAGGATGGCAAGATTTTGGATGTTGCGGTTTCACCAAGTGTGAGACTATGTTGGACTTCGATGGTCCGGGTGATGTGGATGATTTTGTACAGCGTTCTAGTGGTATAGAGTTGACGCTTGACAGTTCAGCTAGCGTTTGGACACAGTTAGTGTATACACACGGGGTTGGTGCGTAGTAATCTTATGGAGCTTAAAACCAGAGTAGATGCCGAGACTTGTAGGTACAGTTTGAGAATGACTGCCTGAAACTTTTTCTTGCAGTTATCATATTGGCTCATCATGGACAGACATGTAGGAGTCATATTGGAAACTCTTTCTTGTGTAGATCATTTTAGCAGCATGAAGTGCCACAGATGAATCTATAATTTTACAGTATGATGCATGAATAGATGATATTTGGCCTCCATGATATCTTCTTTTCAGGTTCATGGCCTGTAGTGTTGTTTTTGTCTAGGCCTTTTTTTGCAAGTGCATGCCGCAGGCATCTAGGTGACATGTTCGCGGAGGTTATTATCTTGTTTGTAATTCATTGTTTGTCGTATGATAGGTTATACATCTTTCTGTTTGATCTCTATCAGAAAAACAAAAGAAAATACAAAACAGAACATATGCATCTGAACTGTCGCTAAACTTACGACTGGACCTTACACAAGCGTCAAGACTGATCACATTGCCATTTACACAAACTACCTTCATTTGTTATTAGATAATATGCTCATGCTGATATCATATCAAACTGACCAAACTAGGCCATTTTTGCTTAATGTGCATACATTACAAGGGACAAAACATAGAGGTTCGAACTTCGAAGCGTTGCTCCTGGTTAGCTAGTCATCTTAGCTCAACACATGACATCTTTGAGAAGCTTGTACCTGCGAGTGCCTGTCCGCGGGGAGGAGACCCCTGTGCTGCTACCACCAGAATTCTTACCCTTATCGACAATGCCCGTGCCACTGCCACTCCCCTCTCTGTCCTGATTATGTTTAAGCCTTTCACTGGGGTGTAGCGCAGCAATGGCATTCTTTGGAGAGCCGCGGTATTTCAAAGAGTTTGTAGTCCTCTCCTCACTTCGGCACCAGTCGCAGACTTCAGTGCACTGATCAGATGATTCTCCATGGTAGTAATTGCTACAATACCTGGTAAAATATGGAGAGTGATCAGAAATCATTAGATATTTCAAATAGTTCATGATGATCTAGTTGATGCAGGTGCAGTTATCTACTTAATCATAGGAAGATCAGTATGATCAATTAAATTTTCGGCTTCAGACCTTTCATCAAACGGACCAAATATCTCGGAATATCCTAGGTTTTGCTAAAGCATATACATTTCACGTAAGCTCTCGTTCTAAGAGCAGCACCAATTGTAATAGTACCCTGACACGAAGCATCAAACCTAAGCTGTGTGAAGCACAGTATCCCTATTTGAATAGCAACCATATCTATAATCTTCAGGTGAAGTTATCATCCAATATCAAGGTATCAGATTTTTCAACCTTTTTATATTCCTTATATCAATTACCTCATAGGTCGCTGAAAATTTATGCGACATATGTTCCACGTCTAACTCAATCTTGTACCGCATAGGATGTTTCGGATAACAACATGCTCTGAACATAGAGTATTATACGAGCTACCTAGAAGCATAAATCGAGCAAAAAAAGCAAGAGCCTTATCCAAATACAAGGCTGACAGTGAAGGACGTGACTACATGGTCCTATTCTTACATACAAGGCTGACAGTGATGCCAAGATGATTGCTATGACGTAGTAAAGCAATTTCATGTGACTGCCGTACTATATAGGACACATGAAATTTTATAAAAATTAATGTTTAAAATGTCAGCAAGACTTCATTATGATCTTCAAAACAAGCACTTAAGTCATCTAATTAACTTATGCTTGGAGATAAACCCGAGTGCGCATGATAAGAACTATTCGCTCGATGCAGCTCGTTTAGGTCATGATCGTTTCTTGTGTCTCAAGGTATTCCATTGTCTTGACTAACAAAGCTTCTTGGATAAAGGGATAGTCTCAGTGAGCATATCACTTATGCAAGCATTGATATACCAAATTTGTCGATATCAATCAGGGTTGACTCAATGATGAAAAAATTATTTTTTTACAAAATATATAATCAAAGATCGGCATTGATGTAGTATGAGAAATTTTACAAACTGTTTATATTATAATTTTCTCCGGACATAAATTTGACAGAATCACCTTAGAAGTAGCCTTTTTCTATTGGCAAACTTATTTATGTGCAATGCATAACTTATATACTTAGTTACTCAACTAATAAACACTTCAAGTTGTTATAAATTGATGTAGCCTATAAGAACTTTAAGCTGGCAATAAAAATGGGTTCTTAAGCTCAAGTTCCTTCATCACAGAACTTTGCAAAGAGTATGTGAAGCATATAAAGTCTGAACTAATGATAAAAACCCACTAATGTTTATCTTAAAACTCACCTTATTATCTTGGCGAATGAAATTCAGTCCCAACTCAATTTAACAAAAATATGACGAGGCCGAACAAGATCATGATAAGGATCATAGAGGTGATATATAAATTAAAGAAGAGAAAGGGAACGGATTCTTACGAGTGCTGAAATCGCCATCTGCATCTGCTACAACGAAACAGCTTATCCGAGAACCCAATATCGCCGCACAGACAGCAAACCGTCATCGTCGTTTGATCATGATCCACCATTCTTGGAGCTGTACAAATGAAAGATTTTGCTCGTATTAATTCTTTTTATCTGTTTTGGTCGTCGGTGGTGAGTTTTATCAAGATGAGAGGGGATACTGCGTTAAATCCACCGAAGAAGAAGATATGTATAGAAGGAGAAAAGGAGCAAGAGAGAGGGCAAGAGACAAGTGAAGAAATGGGACGTCGGCTGAGATACTAGTGACTACTTGCAAACTCTTAAATTCATATTATGTCAATATATATGTAAGATGCAATGCTCCATTAAATGAGTGTAATTAATGTAGTACTAATAATTTCTGTAATATATATATCTTTCACTTGTCGCATTTAATGGAAATTGGATTGTCCCAAGCTACATACAATATTTTCTCATGTAACAATGATTTCACATCCATTGTTGTAAATTTATAATATCGTTCATTATCTCTCCTCTCCGTTGCATCATTAACCCCATCAAAATTCAATCCATATATAAAATTACAATCCAAGCCAAACACTTACATGTATTTTGGGATGATAAATAGAGTAATTAATATTCCCTTTGTCCCAATTTATAAACAATCATTTGATCCGATAAAGAGATTTTAAGTGTGTGTGTTGAATTTTAGTATAATTTGAGAAAAAAAAAGAATTTTTTAAATTTTTTTTTGAAGATAATGCGATTTATTATAATAATTGAGATAAGAATAGTGGATGTACTATAACACAACATGATTGAGTTGATTTTTTATATTAAAAATTTACTAAAACAAGAAAAGTTACAAGTAAATTGAAACAAAAAATATATATGTATTATGGGACAGTAGTAGTACTAGGGCTTGAAATGAATATAGCTTTTTTTATTCTTTTTTTCTTTGAAAAGGGAAATGAATATAGCATTAATTTTATAGATATTAGATTAGTGCCTGTACAATCCGACAAGTTCTAATTGGATCTCATGATCATGTTACCATGTGACATGAGAAAATAAAGATGGACCTCTTTAGTTTTAATTTCTGGTAACCAACTTTCTGCCATTAATTTTTCTATAACCACTATCGATCCACAGCTTATTTAGAGTTACGTACGATCTCTATCATGAACCTCACGGATTCTGTTATTTATATATCAATTGATTAATAATTGATGAATATCTAATTCTAAGAACGCATAAAAGAATATCTCTAACAAGTTCTAGTGTGAGAGAAGTGGGAAGATCATGGTGGCACCCCGCTTGACATTGTAGAATAGACTTGTAGGGAAAATGACCCTAACGACCCAAAACCAACTAGCAGGAGTTTTATTACTCTTCAATAAGTCAATCAAGAGTGGCATTGTAATGTACTTTTTCTCTCGTGAAAAAACGCGGACATATTGATTTTGTATACATATGTCAAATATCAAAAATTGTGTAATTTATATTTTTTTCAATCTCATGTGATTTGTATACGCAAGATAATCAAATGTGATTTGTTATAAAACCATAACTTATATTTATTATATATATATATATATATATGTGTGTTTTTTTTTTTTTGAACAGAAGATATTACTAACATTGGTTGTTTTGCTCATAGGGAACGGATTGAACTTTATCTCTGTGTTGGGGCCCTCTCCAAACTTTTGGTAAGGGGTTTTTTGAGTGCCCTTGTCATGTAGTATATCTACTTTGGACCATTTAATCCATCAGCACACTGGTTCGTCGTACGCTGATTCAATCCGTTCAACCGTTAGTTTGATGGTATATTCATTATCCTCTTGATCTCAGAATTGATCGTATCTATAGAGTGCATTTGTCGAGACATAACTTGATTTGTGTCATGGGACTGAAGTTACTTTGGGAGATACCTCGATAAATAATTGGGACATAAATTTCACTTCCGAGGATGTAACTGACTTTACCACTGCAGCTCTAAGCTTTTTGACCAGATTATTCTCCATGTTTCCATGGTCATCATTCTATGACAACATATCCGTTGAAGATACCAAAATTTCAAGCTGAAACAAACAATATACATCAGCACATAGGAGGTACAACAATATACATCTTCAGTTAGACCTGTTCCATTGTCGAGTTGGTAAGCTCAAACTGATGATAATAACGGATGATAATAGACCCAACAATATCTAGGCCGGTATTGTTTTCGGGTTCAACACCTATGTCCCATCACTCTTATACAACCACCAACTATGTACCAACAGCAAGACATTAATCCAAAAGCCTTTCACGCTCAAAAAGATGCAGAAAACGACCACACCAGAAGCTGAAGGACCCCAAAATCTGATACTGGTCGGATATGAACTATCTGATCACCTTGGTGAGAACCACCGTCTCCTGGTCCAAGCCTGTTAAAAAACAACTTGACGACAGCGTTGTCGAGTTGTATAGGATTGGATAGTCTGGGACAGGACTATCTGTTCCATCTTAATCCAAGATCTCTGATTTAACAACTGTTCCTCTCGAGTCTTTAGCACGAGTCAATAGTCATAGTCGAGCTTTAATCCGTCAAACAAACATCAGGAAAGTATAAACGACCACACAAAACAAGAGGTTTGATTATCCAAGTTCAAAGAGCATTAATCTTAATTAGACGATAACAGGAACCCTACTTCATATGCAATCAATAAAAGATCGATCCTGTGCTAGTTCTTTCAAACACAGCACTAATTTGGCTACTAAATCAAGTCAACTTCACTATTGCTTTCCCATTGCAGACTATGAGGGAACAAAGGTACAGATAAGTTTGTCACATTCCTGGTTTTTAACTCTCGGATTCCAAGTCGATTAGGCTTTTAAGATATAAACTAGATTCACTGAACAAAAACAACTCCCAGTTATCTGAAAAGTTAAACTGTTCTTTCATGATACTTCCTAAACCAAAACTCCTTAGAAAGTCCATGTATCAGAGTTTATTGATATGACGACTAACAGAAAGCAGAAAACCATTCAGCCATACTTGACTTCATATATAAGAAGCTGAAACGAAACAGAGAAACTAAAATTTCAAATGCAAGTGCCTCCTAGTATACCTTCAAGGGCAGGAATGCAGATTATATATCCAGCATACTGCAGCATCTGGTGTGCAAAACAAGTTATATCACACAAAGGCGACAGAGCTCAAAATCTTGTTGAGAGCAAGAACAAGCTTGACCATCAGGAGCTTAAAATTCGACTATGATGAAAGCTATAGCACGAAACAAAACAAAACAAAACAAAAAAGGGTGTGATACTTGAACCATAGCTTAAAAAACTTTTAAGGATGCAGAATGAGTTCAATCGGCTGTATCCTTAGTAGAGGTAGTGCAAGACCCTCAGGATTTGACGATGCCAAGGAACTGTGCAATAACATTCAAAGGTAATTTGAGAGCATAATTTGATCCAAAATGGGCTCAGACACCAGTAAAAGGGTGAACCTGTAATACTGATACACTAGTACTAAAACGAAGTATCATTTATGAAGACGAGGATGCAATACAGCTGATCAAAAACCAAAACCAATTGTCAAACACTAATCGGAACTTTAGACTATAGTTTAACCCATAAGATCTATGGAACGTGTTACAAGGTCGCATGGTTTTCCCTTCTCGTTCACAATTCATTCCTAAAAGTAGATCCAATTTCATCAACCAAACCCATGGAGCAAAACGATCCAAGTACATAGCAATGATAAGTGAAGAATAATCTGGGCTGCAGTTTCTTCAATCAAAGTGATGGAGTAACAGGATTTACAAATCAACTACCAGTGAGCATAAATGGCAAGTAATAGCTCACGATATTGGTATCGGAGTCGTACACATTGATATTTAAGGTATTCACATATTTACAGACTGAATATACAGAACTACAGATCAATAACAAATTGGCTGACAATTTTGACCTGATTAGACCTGTAATGCGAGTATAATCAACGCTCAACACAAAAATGGGAAGACAATATATAAAGCAAAATGAGCTGGGAGGCACACCATGTCTGCATCCCTCATTCCTTCCATTCGTACGGAGCACGATCAACAACTAAATAATCTCCTCGGATATCCTTTGCAACTCGAATATCATCATCCAGATATACAGATTCAAACCTGAAGCCATCGATTATTACTGCAGTGGTGGATGCATATTTGAAACACTCAGGAAGAAGAAAAATAGAAAATTCGTGGGTTTCTTGAAGGAACTCTAGTTTCACGGTTCCACCAAGTCATAGATAGTAAGGATAAGGGGGAAAACATGTGAGAAAAACAAGCAACACTTCAACAGCATGACCGCAAAAACATTTACCTGGGCTTATGCCGCTCTATCCTCAACAATGACCCTCCCCCCTTGGGTACATTCATAAAAGATAGCAGCTTTTCAAGTTATCCTAAGTTGCAAAAGTAGATAGCAGTACTCGACTTGAGAATTTCTACTCCAAGACCCATTGTTAAACCAAGTTCTCTTCATCCTTTCAACTTCAAAAACTCAACATCAGTGATGATATCTTCAGGATGCTAACATTATAGCTCAGCGAAAAGCAAGCAATTTATCTTAATCAAGGAGGCACATCTCGTTAGCACACAAGCTCAAGAGGAGAGTCGAATTCAGAAAACACGGTCTAATAGAAGGGAGAATCCCTCAACCTTGTAACCCAACCCTTAATTTCCTTCAAAGATGATCCTCCCCTAATTCTAGGATGCCTCAGCAGCCACTCTAGGAACCTCTCATGACTCCATATAATATCCTCAAGACATTAAGTGCCGCTTTTTCCCTTAAAGACGGTTTCGCTCCGACCCTAATCAAGAGCCAATTTATCCTCCTTAGGTCGTCCATTTTACTACATCAGAAATCTCAATGGGAAGCACCAAATGATGTGGCCCAAGTCCAAGAGGAGAACCCAATACCTAATTACTAGTTTAATAAGAAGGGGAACCTAACAAATTATAACTCATTTCATAGTTTTCTATGTAGTATTGATGTGGATTTCCCCAACCCTGCCAGCCTTTTCCCTTTTATTAAACAGGGTTTAGCATCTTACGCGTCACATCGTTGTTGTTTTCATAATTATAGGGTAATCCATGGCTTAATCTAGGGATTGAGAATTACAATGCAGAATGAATGTTGCAACAACAATTATTTCATTCTTCCAAAAAGTAGTTTTCTTTTACATCTAGCATATTTTACTGTCATTTTGTAATGAAAAAATCTACAGCATAGGCATCAGGTACAATCATCCAAACTACATAGGAGATAAACTCAAGTGACGAGGTAAAATAATTTTTTTTTGTTCCTTTTAATTCAAAAATGATGTAACTGAAGTTGAAGAGTCAATAAGTGTAGAAATACTAAGCCTATCAGCTACCACATTTTTCATCTTGAACAATGCCTTTGACCAGACTTGTGGTATACTATGCTATGGATGGTCACACTAGCCCTTTAATGGTGGAATTCCCCAATGACTGAACCATTTCAAGCAAGGTGAACAGGTCCAACAGGAGATGATTCATCCACATGGCAGAGCTTCTTCCTTGGCCAGAAATGGTTTTAGGTCTATGGTCGCAACTTGCAAGGGTCTCGTCAAAGCCAGAAGTTGATCTCTAAGAACTTAAAAAAGAGAGCTTGTTCTCTTTGCCCTGAATCGTATTTGTCCAAGTGTCTGTGCAATGTGAAAAATAATTGGGCTCAACAACAGTTTTGATGACTAAACCCATTTTCTTGTCTCGAATTATAATTTTCCTTTCTCTTTATCCTCCTGGAGTCAGCTCTCCTCTCCTATTTCTCCTATCGACCCTTCTCCTACCTGTCATCCCATTTTCTCAATCCTTCATGTTAACATTAAAAGTCACCAAGATCCCACGCACTTCAAGCAGTAGAAATTCCAAGTCTTTTAGAAGAAAAAAAAAAAGACTTACAAACAAGGGAAATCTAACCTGAAAATTTAAGATATTTGGAAACTCAAGAACAACAGAGATACGATGAAGAGCATTAATCACAATCAGCATGAGATATGAACATGAAGACCATACTATATACAGCTAATCACGAACTTGATATGCTACAGAATCACTTAATAATGATTAAACTAAGTGCCAAGCCCACACTTACCACCCTTGACCAAACGGAGGAAGTGGAATCCGCCAACCCTTCCCACGCAAGACGGCACTCGTAAACCTAGTTAAAGACATGGACAACAATCAATAAACACCAAACGAATATTTCAAATCCGCATTAATAAATTTTCAAACTTATACAACATATTCAAATACAGAACAACAAATTTTATGCTCCTGCTCCGATACCTAACATACCAAACATTGGAAAACTAGAGGCTAGGACTCTATAAAGCAAAGAAATAGCAAATACACTACAAGAAAGTTCATTCAGTTCTATGGATCGACAAGAAGAAGACTACTTAAGTTTTGAAACAACATTGTGAAGCAGATCATGGTAACCTTGCAATTAAGCTCTCTGTGTTAGATGAAACGCTGATGTTCAGATTCTTCAGAAACAAACCCTACCAACCAAGATATACAATACTATTATTAGCATCATAGCATGAACCTTCACGTGAATGCCATTTTCCATCTCGAACCCACGAAAAATGGAACTTGGATCATCTCATATGAAATGCTCATCTCTTAAACAAATCCCCAAACACTTAGTAATCTCAAGATTCAAACTCATGACCTTTTTACAACACCAGACACAAATACAAACTTGTTGTACAACTATAGCTTCCCCGAAAAACTATCGTATACTATCAAAACAATGGCACTCCTTGAGGCCATAAAAAGGCAGTCTCTCCACAATGCAGAGATAAGACTGTCATGTCACGTTTCCCCCTACTCAAGATTCTATACTTGAGGGGATTCTAAGACTTTGTACTTGACAGGATTATTTGGTTCTGACATTTGGCTTTTATCATAATTGCAACTCGAATCCAATATATCTCAACATGAATTCCAGTTTTCACCTGAAATTAACCCTCTGGTCTGAAACCACCTCAATCTCCGACCCTACGACGAACGCCCCGTGGGGTGGGAACGTGATGACATTCCTCAACCTCCTCCCCTTCACATCGATCACCTGCAACACATCCCCCGCCTCCGTCCCAAACACAGGCCCATTCCTTATCACGTAGAGCTGCTCCTTCTCGGTGGTCCACAGCATCCTCCACGTCCCCGACAGGGACCCATCCCCTGTAGTAACGGTCCCTTTTCCGAGTTCGGAGAGACCGTGGATTGATTCGATGATGAGAGAGCGATGGTGTGGGTTGCGTTGGGTGGC
The DNA here is from genome assembly GCA_001925005.1 of Drosera capensis. NCBI lineage: Eukaryota > Viridiplantae > Streptophyta > Magnoliopsida > Caryophyllales > Droseraceae > Drosera > Drosera capensis. Next base: position 2,172 of record LIEC01012185.1, on the reverse strand, counting down.
GAGGCCGCGGTGTTGGTCGGCGATGAGGGAGAGGAGCTGAGATTTCGGGGTGGGGTTTAGTGAGGGTGGAGGAGAGGGGAGGGCGAAGAGTATTGGCATCGTCCGCCGGTGCCGAGGAGAATTGATTTCCAGCACTTGACTTGCATTGGATTACCTAAAATATGTGTGTTGTAGTTTAGATAAAGAAATGAAAAGTTAGGGAAAACATTAGACCCTATCAAAATCTTTAACTAATATTTATTATGTATAATTATGAATAATGAGATAATAATTTTGAGGATATATTGTATAATTTGTAACTAATAAAAAGAATTTTTTTATGTAAGTGTAAGTGAGAGAAGGATCCTTAAGTTAGTTCAGCGTAAAAATATTTTGATGCGTTGTAAGTGAAATTAGTTTGGATAGGAGGCGGTCAATGGACGACAATGTGATGGTGATTCAATGCGGCAATGTTAGTTGTGTATTTGATGTGAGTTTGGTTATCCTTAGTGATGAAGAAAGAGAAAAGAGTGAAAAGAAAAATAAAGGAGTAAAAAATATAAAATATTATTAATATAAAAATATAAAGAGTAAGATATCTCATGTATTAGGTGATAAATGAAGATTCTGTATATTATTTTTCATAGATAGACTTGATGCATTTATTTTTCATAGATAGATTTGAGAGAAAGAGTATGATCAGCTTAATTTCTAGCTTGATCAATAGGAAAACACTAATGTGTTTCTATTCGTTCCTTAGTTTTTTTTTAATTAAGTGTTTCAGTTATTGTTTAATATGAATTTTTGATGGATGGATTTCTGTTTTGCTCAAATCTAGATTTCGGAAGCAGTAAATTTTTTTCTTCTTTTTTTGGCATGGAAGGATCAAATAAATTTACAGATATGCAAGCTCTCATCAGTTGCATTATACTATCAATTTGTCTTGTTGAGAGCACAGAACAACAAACATGCGTTCAAGCAAACAAGTCGATAACCCGGCATGCTTGCCCTGTGACATCCTGTTCGTCATTCTCGCACACCTGCCAATCAACTCGATAATCCGATTCGTGTGCGTATCCAAGGCATGGAAGGCCATGATCAAGGACCCTATGTTGGAATTAATCCACATAAATAATTGTAACCTTCATATCGAATTATTTAGAATAAATCATAAGCGGAAGCGTACCTGAATCCATAAGAGCAAGTCTTTAATCTGTATTGAAGATCACCTAGGGTTGGGTTAGGGTCTTCCAGTTGATACACACGCTAGGGTTTCTCTCTCTTGCGATGGGATGCCAGAAAGATGTAACGTATATTCAACCGGGGACCATAACCTTCATATATATATAGTGGTGCTTAACCCTAATCAGCCCATCATCAATTAGGATCAAGCCCGTAGGTATCTACACAATTGGGCCCTATACTTTATATGACGATGTATTGGCCCACTTAATATTAATATCCATAGGACCACTAATATTTGGGCCAAACTATAAGATAGCACATGACATATAATTAATCCGTATAATTAAATTGTCCATGTACATGTAATATGAGTCCATTAATCCAACAATCTCCCACTTGGACGACATACTCATGTACATGCACAAACCTTAGTATTGTATGTTATAATATAACCTTAAGAGCTCAATAATGCCATCAACTTGTAATCGTCATCAACCAATCCGGCCCATCAATCATATCAACATAGGATCAAAGAAATCTATGTTACATTGACATAACTAGATCCAACAATGATCACGTATATCAATACAATCAATGACATGGATCAAGTATAGATATGTAGCATGGAAATAACATAAAGTGTGGTCCGAAATAGTATGTCTATTTCCAACTGGTCCACCTGAAACTTTATCGAGATCAATCTCAAAAACTGTAAGAGTACATTAAACTTTAAATCTGCAGATACAACCTTAAAAACTTAATCAACCAACGTTTGACACCATAGAAACAGTACATAACAAACTCCCACTGAAAACCATAATCCTCAATTGATTTGACACCCATATGAGCAACATGCTCATGAAACACTTTGGGTGGCAATCCCTTAGTGAGCAGATCCGCAAACATGGAGTTAGTACTGATGTGTTCTATAGACAATTATCATTTCTGTACTCTTTCTTTCACAACTCGAAATTTGACCTCTATATGCTATTGCCTTAGTCAAACTGT
>LIEC01012184.1:0-21942 GCA_001925005.1 Drosera capensis | reverse complement strand
CCGAGATAATATATATAACGTATATTGTAATGTTTTAATTATTGTAATAGCTCAACCCCACCCCACTCCCCTTCCCCTTTCACTGCACAAACAGGGAGAACAGCGAGGCCGAGGCCAACTTCAGGCCGCGCTTTCACGGCATCGCTCTGGCCAAGTCGGCGGCGGCCAGAGAAAGTCAGGCGAGGGTTGGGGAGAAGCGAGGGGTTGTCCGTGCTTGGCTGCGGCGGCGTGAGCGAGGGCGATTTTCTTCCTGGGGTCGGGATCTCGGGGCGAGATCCGTTCGTCACCGTTCATGGAGGGTTGGAGTCGGCTTCTGTCATCGTCGCCGAAGTCGTCGTCGGACTAGTGGTCGGCTTCGGCTTCGATGAGTCCGGACGAGGTGAATTGTCGGGCACTCCAGCGGGGATGGGTTTCCGATTTCAAGCAGTATCATCGGGGATGGGTATGCTGGCGGCGACGACGAACAAGGGAGGGGGGCGGGGCTGGGGAACGGAAAGGGATGACGGGGTCGGCTGCGGTTTCAACGAGGTGCGCGGTGATGGCTTCGGGGATGGTCGGGAATCGGGGGTTTCCAAGGACGGGGCGGCCGGAATCCGGCAAGACGAAATATAATGTGAAGAAAACAAAACGAGACGAAACTAAACGCGAGATCGAATTTTACCTTTGCTATATCTCTGATATATTCCTCGCAGGGTCTGTTTCTCAGGATGCTAGGTCAAAACTTGTGAGGTCAAAATTTCGAAAATATTTATATTGAGGCGTGATTGAAATATTTATGGAAGCGGTTGAGATTTTCGCGGGATTCTTGCATCATTCAAATATACCTTACCATATTTAAAATATTTACTTCCTTATTCAATTTATTTCAATTCAATTTATTTCGGGATATTACAAATACCGACGACAAAGGGACAATGATGACAACAAACTAACTCCGACAACGACGAGCTAGCGATGACGATGAACAAATAATGGCGATGAACTAATGATGACGATAATGATGGCAAACTACCAACAAAGATGAGCGGACAATGACGACAACAACGAACTAGCGATGACGATGAACCAATGATGATGACAATAACAACAAATGGATGATGACGAAAAACAAATGCCCATAGTGGTTTGGGATGCAAAGTAACGGATGAAGATTGAACCAATTTTAATCTTTTAGATTTTTTTGGATGAAAATTGAACAAATCAAATGACACTCATTTATATTTTTTTTGTTGATGATGTATGCGTGAAAAAAAAAAAGTAAAATAACCCATGCAATTTTTTAGGATATTTAGTGATAGAAAAAACAAAATTAAATTAGTTCAATCTTTTAGAAAAGGAAAATGTAGATTTGAATTTAAAAAATAAAAAATAAAACAAAATCTATACATAGGGATCCCTTCATGAAAACAAAAGGGAGTGGGATATTTATTGGGTATTTCTTTTGTTAGGTGATACTTTTGATAATTTTTTCAAAAACATTTCTAAATAAGATAATATTATAATTATTATGAACATAAAAAAAATTATATATATTTTAGGACAAAGAGAGTAATAGTAATTATAATTATAATTTTGTCAAATAATAACAACAACAACAACAAAAACAACAACAATAATAATAATTAATGATAAAATATAGATATAAAATTAGAAACATAGTTATAAGATTATAAATACATAACTAAAATGTAAAACAAAAAAAAATATGATTATAAAATAAGCTGCATTACCCAAATATACAAAAACTTGAAAAAAATACCAAAAAGATATATAAGGAATCAAAATTTCAAAAATATATAATTTATCCACATCATTTAAATATTTAACCCTACTCTCATATCCACCTTAACCCCTACCATCACCCAACCACCTTTGACGGAATCCGACCACTGTTATCGAAATCCGATCACCGTTGTCGGGATCGTATCAAGAATCCAAGCACCGTCATCGGAATCTTAGCCGAATCCGACCACGTCATCGGAATATGAAATAGAGCGTCTGAATAAAATAAAAACAAAACGCATGATAAAAAAATAAAAAGAAAACGCTAGTACAAAAATGAAACATAGCTTCTGTCACAACAACTGCTCTGTTTCGAAACAGAAAGCCTTTGTTATTTTGAAAGAGAGCATCTATGTTTTCAGAAATAGAACGCTTGTGTTATATTTGAAACAGAATGACAAGAGTCATTTCAAAGCAAATAATGTGCCTTTTTTATGTTACAAGAGTATGGAGGAGAAAATTGAAGATAAATCTTCGCTGGGGTTCTTCTCTTTGTTCTGGTGATCTTCATCCCAATGCAGTTATTCACTAAGTAAGAGTCCATTAGGACCAACAAGAAGGCATGTTACTCTAGTTACGAAAGTACCATGACAAGTATGTGACTTCGTGAACCTCTTTTCAGATTCAAGGCTTATCTCCTTATTGTTGTATGATGTGCAACATCTTTTGCCTTTTTTTTGACAATATGATAGATAATCTGTAAAATATGAAAGAGAGATGTGCTAACTCAAGTGATCCAAAGCACAGATATTGCATATGGTGAGGTTGATTTTCACTGTTAGTAACTAGACAACAAAGTGTATGAACCTTTTTTCTGTAATTTCCGCACTTTGTTATGAACTAAATATGCAAGAAACCCTTAGCATTCTTAGATGCTATTTTTGGATATATATAGTCAATACAGAATACATACAGAGTATATAATATAATACATCCTATTACCCCCTCAATTTGTGCGGGGAGGTCAACGCCCAATTTGGAACGAAGAAACTTGAAATGATCAGATGATAAAATCTTAGTAAAGATGTCGGCTAGCTGAAGGCGAGTGGGAACGTAACGAACGATCAAGTCGCCATGAGAGACGCGCTCCCGAACGAAATGATAATCAACAACCACATATTTACTACGTGCATGAAGGACCGGATTGAGAGTGTGATATGAAGCCGAAACATTATCACAGAATAATCGGACGGGCTTGACAAGAGGAAAACCAAGCTCGACCAATAAGGAACGGATCCAAAATATACCGGCAACCGTATACGCAACTGTCCTATATTCGGCATCCGTGGAAGACTTAGAGACGGTTGGCTGCTTCTTGCCTTGCCAAGATATCAAATTAGACCCCAAGTAAATCGCGAAGCCTGTAGTGGTTCACTATCCGGACAACCAGCCCAATCTACATCTGAATAAGCCACTAAAAGGGAGATATCCGAGGGTCGAAGAGAGATACCAAACGACGAGGTACCATGTAAATATCTGTAAATGTGCTGCACAGCAAGAAAGTGAGGAATACGAGGTGTCTGCATAAACTGAGAGACCAAATGTACGGCATATGCTATATTAGGCCGAGTCATAGATAAATACTATAACGCACCCACTAGACTACGAAACTCGGTTGGATCAGAGAGTGGAATACCATCGATGAAAGAAAGGGAGGTGCAAGAGGCGAGGGGTGACCGGGCCGATTTTAGGGTGTGTAAACCAAACCGACGAAGCAAATCGAGGATATACTTTTCTTGAGATAGGAAGAGACCCGTACGAGTACGGAGCACTTGAATACCTAAGAAATAGTGAATGTCCCCAAGATCCTTCATAGCAAACTCCGAGGATAGAACCGAGATGAAGGAGGAGAGAAGTGTATGAGAACTGCCGGTGACAACGATGTCATCGACATAGAGTAACAAGATAAAGACTTGGGAATGACGGTGATAGACAAACATGGAGCTGTCGGACTTAACCTGTGTGAAGCCACAACGGGGGAGAAAACTGCTAAACCGATGAAACCAAGCACGAGGAGCCTGCCGAAGACCATATAGTGCTTTATGCAGGCGACACACATGAGAAGAGAGGATAGGATGTATGAAACCAGAAGGTTGCCGCATGTAAACCTCCTCAGTTAAGTGACCATGAAGAAATGCATTTTTGACATCTAATTGATGAACGACCCACTGAAAAGAGACAGCCAAAAAAAGGACCAGACGGACAGTAGTGGGTTTAACGACAGGGCAGAATGTCTCATGAAAGTCTAGACCTTCTCGCTGATGGTTACCTAAGGCGACCAAACGAGATTTGTAGCGTGCCACAGAACCATCAGAATTGTACTTTATTTTATAAACCCACCGACAGCCGACCACATTCTTGGTAACAGGATGGGGAACCAAGGTCCAAGTATGATTATCCATTAGGGGATTGAACTCGTATGTCATACCTTGTTGCCAAGCAGGATCTTTGGATGCTTTAGAGTAGGAATAGGGCTCGAAGACGGGGCTAGTGGTGTTAAGGGAGAAAATGGTACGGGGTTTAGAAATACCGGATTGCAACCTCGTTTTCATAGGATGGACCGAGATTAGGGAAGGAATAGGTGGAGGCAGAACACGACAAACCGGGGAGACGTGAGGACGGGGAGAGGGAGGATGGCCAACGATCGGTGGAGAATCAGTCGTCGACCGTGGAGGGGACGGAGAAGACAAAGGAGAACAGGGAGTGGACATGAGGGGGAAAGGAGATTCGACCAGGGACGACAAGGAAAGTAAGGAAGGGGTTCGATGAAGGGGCTGATCAGGAGACAGAAATGAGTCGGTAGTGATGTCGGGTAGAGGGATTGGTGAAGGAAGAAGGTCCATGTAAGGAAACACATCTTCATGAAAGCGGACGAGCCGACTAATATGGACCCGACCGATTTTAGGGTCAAGACAACGATAATCTTTATAGCCAGAGGCATAACCAATGAAGACACATTCGACTGAACGAGGAGATAATTTGTTGGAGGAAGAAGCGAAGAAGTTTCGAAAGCATCAAGACCCAAAAACACGCAAAAGGTGTAATCAGGACGATAACCAAAAAGTTTTTCATATGGAGAGATGTGTTTCAAAGGGAAGTTGAGAGGCGATTAATGATGTATGTGGCGGTGAAGGCCGCGTCCACCCAAAAATGAGAGGGAAGACGAGCCTGAATGAGGAGAACACGAGCCATTTCAATGATATAGCGATGTTTACGCTCGGCCACACCATTTTTTGCTCGGGGGTGCCCGGACAAGATTTTTGAAATAAGATACCATGCTCCAAAAAATATTATTTAGCCGAAATGTTATCAAATTCACCACCACCATCGCTTTGAAATATTTTAATTTTACAATCGAAAAGATTTTCAGCCATCTTTTTAAAATTTAAGAAGTTGGAGTAAAATTCTGATTTTTGCTTCATTGGAAGTTGGAGTAAAAATTCTGATTTTTTCTTCATTGGATAAATCCACACAAATCGAGTGAAATGAAACATAGTAAGGAAAACCAAGATTAGATACAACAGGAGACTACCAAGTATCAAAATGAATTAAGAACAAAGGAGAAGTTGCCTTATGTAATACAGGTTCAAACGGTAAACGTTGAGACTTGTCCAAACGACAAGAAATACAATTATGCGTAAATGTATCAGAAAAAGCAACATGGTTATTACTCCTAAGTCGGCGAAGAGTAGATGAGGAACAATGACCGAGTGTGCCATGCCACGTCAAACCAGGGGCAACGGACACAGCAAGAGCAACAGGCGGAGATGTAAGCGATACTAGCGGAGGGGAGGCAGTGGCAATGGAGAGGGGGTAGACACAACCTTTACTGGGACCTTGAAGGAGTGTTTGACCCGTTGAAATATCCTTCACAGAAACAGCATCCTTAGTGAATATGACAGTACAATCATTATCTACACAAAGACACTGAACAAATAATAGATTAGATTGTAGTGTGGGACATGTAAGACATTGGAAAGAGTAAGAGATTTGGATAAGATAGACAGACGAGATTGCCCAACATGAATAATAGGAGCCTTAGACCCATTTGCAACCAAAACATGAGATCGGCTAGTATAAGTAGATTTAGAAAGTAAACTACCATCAGTGTTGGTCATATGGGACGATGCACCCGAATCCGGATAGCAGACAGCCTTGTTTGATCCACCTGTAAGACTGGTAGCAAAAGCCTGGACAGACTGAGGAGCATAGCGAGAGGGACAACTAGAAGCCGGATGACCAGTGTGATAACAAAATTTGACAGACAACATTATTATGCAACAAACCGACAGAAGGTACTACACACGAGACAACCGGGTTAGTAGAACATAGTGAGGAAGCAACAGCAGACATCGAAGAAACGGGAGAAAAGCAAGATGCCATATTTGCATGGTCCGAGACCGACGTTGTCCTGTACCCAATGATCCCTTCGGACTGGTCCTGTGATGGTTTGGAAGGCCGCGAAGTCTGACCCGGATAAGAGCCGCGTCCGTGCGTTGATTGAGAAGGACGACCACCCCAACGAGCACCCTTGAATTTAACACGGCCCCCGGAGGGGCGAGGGACAACCGCAAAAACATGGCGTTGTGGAACATCGGCAGAGCTAAGGAATTTCAATCGCTGCTCGTGAAAAAGAAGTTTCGAACGAATGTCATCGAACGAAGGAGCAATCAGAGTGTTCATAACTACCACAATAAGCGATTCAAATTCCGTACCAAGATCCATCAAGGTGTGCTCAATCAAATCCACATTGGAAATAAGAGAATTGATAGCAGCCAATGAATCCGTAAAGATTTTGATGTCACGGAGATATTTCTCTATAGAATCCGGCGAAGAATTACGAAGTGATGTCAACGTGCGCTTTAATTCCATTGATCTATCCATGCAGACTGACATAAAACGTTGATGAAGACGATCCCAAATCTCGCGAGCCAGCTGGAGATTCAATACCTCCACCAATATATCACGTGAAAGAGTAGCAAAGATCCAAGATCGAACCATATGATCAATCCGATGCCTCTGGAAATAATACGGATTGAGGATTGGTGCAGGCGATGCCTGAAGAAGCTGCATGGGAGGAGAAACAACGGATCCGTCCACAAAACCGATGAAACCATAGGATAAGAGGAATGATTCCATTTGTGCACGCCAAACAAGATAATCTTCGACGGCCGAAAGAGTTATTGTTATCATCGATTTAACTGACGGTGGAGTGAAACTCACGTTCGGAATAAAAGATGCAGCGGAAGAACTGGAATGATAAAACTCAGAAGGAAACCCCTTTGATGTAGCAGTGAATACCGTCGAAGAGGGAGACGGCATGAACTGATCCGTGTAGATTCGTTGAGATGTGATCTGTGACGGGTGAAAACCCGACTGTGGCGTTGTGGTCCGTGCCGAAGAGGAAAGAAGAGGCCATGAAGTAACAGGAGCCGAAGTCACTGTCATGGAAACTGCTATGGAAGAAGATGAAAAACTGAAATCAGTAACCACCGAAAAACTAAGAACAACTGAAATCAGCAGCCACCAACAACCACCGAAAAACTGAAATCCGAAATCTGACAAACAACTTGAGAACAACCAGCAACCAACAACAACTGGAGAACAACCAACAACCAGCAATCCGGAAAACCTGTGAACAACTAGCAACCACCGAAAAATCTGGCAAACAACTTGAGAACAACCCGAAATCTGCGAAATCAGCAACAAATCAAGAAAAACACAGGGAGATCTGCGCTGCAAAGAGCAACCACCGAAAGTGGATCTGCGCTGCGTACATGGAGATTCTCGTACAACCACCGAAGCAGCGGCTGCAAGAATCAAGGATGAAGCCGTCGAAGAATCTGAGAAAGCATTGCGTCGAAGGAAAACGAGATCTGAGGATGAACAGGAGCCGCTGCTTTGAGATCTGGGACGCTGAGCTTTGGGAGGCTGAGATCTTGAGTTCGGAGCTAGAGCCGCGGTGTCGGAGCTGCAAAAATAAGAGGAAGAGGCCGAGCCGAGCCTGGTTGCTGCGGTGTCGGGGAGGAAGAGGCCGCGCTGTCGGAGGAGGAAGAGTCTAGATCTGGACTGAGCTACGGTGTCGGAGGAGGAGGAGCTGCGTCGGAGGAGGAGGGAGGGAAGGAGGGAAGCCGGCCTGAGAGAGGTTGACCAGTTGGAGGTTGACCGGTCGGCGGTGACGGCTGTTTGTTGTGGAGGAGAGGAAAATTAGGGTTTGGGAGGAGGAGAGGATTTTCGCTCTGATACCATAGGAAAGAAACCCTTAGCATCCTTAGATATTATTCTTGGATATATATAGTTAATACAGAATAAATACAGAGTACATAATATAGTACATTCTATTACTAAAACTTACTGTAAAAGTTAGGATTTTTCTTAGAAGATTGCAAGATAAAGCCTGGGACAATCGAATACCACCACTGCAAGCACAAGGAACCTCCAGTTGCTTAATCTCATCCTCTTCCTGGAAAATCCGAGACTCCCTCGTCTGGATCAAAGCCTCCTCCTCCCTACCAGCCTCATTATCCCCTCCAACCTTCATCGCCGAACTCGTCTCCTCACCACCTGCGATCGACAACGCGATCACATTCTTAGTCTTCCCCTGCCCATTTGGGGATCCTATCCAACGGTCCACATACAATACGAGATCCTCACTCATCTCCCCTAAATATCCAAAACCCACCAAGAAATTTCCACCTTTCGTCCAACCCACAACAACCCTTCAACCAACAAGAGGTTAACAAAGACGGTCGCGACGTCGAATGCAGATGACGATGAGTGATCGGAGTCGTGGTGACCCTATAATGGAGACGACGACGAGGGGGTTGGGGTGAATTAGAGATTAGCGGGGGAGAAGGAAGTAGAGAGAGGGTGGGAAGTAGAATTGACGTTGAAATTATATGTTTTGAGAAATATTATTCAATTTGTATGATTTTAGGAATATTTTTTTAAAATATAATTTTGAGTTATTTGTTTTAAAATAAATGAATAAAATAAACTATTTATATATGAATTAAATACTAAAAATTCCCCAAAAATATGATTGAATCATATTTCTCAAAAAATATAATTTTGAGTTATTTGTTCTAAAATAAATGAATAAAATAAACTATTTATATATAAATTAAATACTAAAAATTCTCCAAAAATATGATTTTAAAAACTTATTTTTATTTTTTCAAGTTTTATAATTTCTCACAAGTACTACTTCATCCTACCCCACCATCGTGGCACCCCCGCCCCCAAAGCTGTGTTTAAGTTAGAAGGGGAGGGGAGGACGAAGAAAATGAAGGAGAGGAGAGATGAAAGGAGATCGGAAAAAGAAAACATACAAACACATAAAAAAATATTTATAATATTTTTTTTAAATCTTTTCATGAAGAAGAATATTTTCTTCTCACTTTTCATTTCATTTTCTTTTCAAATCCCTCGTCTCCTTCGATCAAAAATCTCACAAACACAACAAGATTACCAGAATGCTTCCTTCCCCTCTATTTCTTTAACTATTTTAATCTTACAAACATAGCCTAACTTCTCTTCCTCCCATCTCCGTATCTCCTCTCTCCTCTCCCAGACCACCATCACCACTGCATCGTCCATCTCCGCCGCCGCTCTCCTATCCCCAATGTCCTTTTCCTCCTCTCATCTCGTCATCTCTGACTTGCTCGTCGCGCATTGACACAACACCATCCATCTTCGATGCCACCAGTCGCCTACCACCACCGCGAGCCACCTGAATCCTTAGCCCCGTCCACAACAGTCGCTATCACACCGTCGATTCAGTTCCATCCATCTCATCACTTGTGCTTTTCGGTTATTTGTGTTTGTTTTTATAGGCTGTTGCACTTGGCTCTATTTGAAGGACTTCTAATCCGTTTGTCTTCAGATGTGTGTTCACCTTGTACTGGATTGATCAATCGATGTTGATTTGGTGATTGTTTGAATTCTTTTGGTGGATTTTGGGGAATTGTGTTTGTAGATTCATGGTTGTGTAGGTATGATTTGGGTGGATTTGTGAATGATTTGGTTTGATTTGATTTGTGAGGTTTTATGAGATTTTGGTTATTTTGATTCCGACGTACTAGTTGTTTCGGTCGAATTTTGGTGGACGTTTTAATTGTTCTGATCATATTGCAGTGGACGTACTAGTTCCGACCAAACGTATTAGTTCATCTGATCGAATTTTGACGGACAAACTAGTTGTTCTAGTCAGATTTCGACTGACGTACTAGTTGCTCCGGTTGAAAAGATGACGTACTAGTTGCTTCTGTAAGATTACGAGGGACATACTAGTTGTTTCTGTAAAATTATCGTAAAAAATTAATAATATTTAATTTATGTACTTCTACTTTGTAATAATGTCGTAACTTTATAACATTGAAAAGATAAAAATATAATTTATCAAACTACATATTAAAAAGTATAGTAAATCAAAATATAACATATATATTGAAACAAAGGGGAGCAAATAACAATAAACACGCTTTATTTCAAGAAGTATATTTTTTTTGATCGTTTGGCTACTCAAGTCATGTTCTCATATTTCTATTATTATTTCGTTTGAACGAACACAACACTTGTCTGTAATAGCGAAAATTCACAACGGTGGTGATTTCAGTGTTCATTTTTTCTTATGCAATGACTATCCACTCATGACATAATAATAGTACTATGTCATGAGCGCATCGACATAACGCCATCCATCTTCGATGCCACCAGTCGCCTACCACCACCGCGAGCCACCTGAATCCCTAGTCGTCGTCCACATCAGCTGTTGTCACACCGTTGATTCAGTTCCATCCATCTCGTCACTTGTGCTTTGCTGTTATTTGTGTTTGTTTTTATAGGCTGTTACGCTTGGTTCTATTTGAAGGACTTCTAATCCATTGTGTCCTCAAATGTGTGTTCATCTTGTACTGAATTGATCAATCAATGTTGATTTGGTGATTGTTTAAATTCTTTTGGTGGATTTGGGGAATTGTGTTTGTAACATAATGGTTGTGTAGGTACGATTTGGGTGGATTTGGTTTGATTTGTGAGGTTTTTATGAGATTGTGGTTATTTTGATTCCGCCATACTAATTGTTCCGGTCGGATTTTGGTAGACGTTTTAATTGCTCCGGTCATATTCCAGCACGTACCAGTTCTAACCCGACATATTAGTTCATCTGACCGAATTTCGAATTTCGGTGGAAAAATTAGTTGTTCCAGTCAGATTTCAGCTGACGTACTAGTTTCTGTAGGATTCCGACGGACATACTAGTTGTTCGGGTTGGATTTCGACCGGATTTATTAGTTGTTTCATCGGATTTCACTGAGACGTACTATTTGCTCTCACCAGATTTCGATGGACATATTGGTTGCTCCAGTAAGATTTTGACGGAGCTACTAGTTCCGACTGGTCGTACTATTTGCTCTGGTCAGATTCCGACAGACATACTGATCTCAGCCAAATTATAATCCTGAACCAATAAATTTCATATCGTATCATTTAGTAATAAAAAATAACATATCAAGGCACATAATGAATAGTATAGTTAATCTGTAGTATTATAAATAATATGAGATGAAGGGAATATTATAACATGATAATATGATTTTCTCTTCTTAGCTATTTACTGACGTCCGGTTTTTGTGGACTAACAAATGTTATGATGTGGGGTTTATGAACATCGATTACATGAAAAATCATGAAGTAATTTATAAATCAAAGATATTCTTTCTCCTAATCGACTAATCTTTAGAATTGAACTCCCCCCTTGAGCTTTGGGCCTAATAAAAAGTAGACTTGAATTGAGCTTTGGGCATAATAGAAGGTTTCATATCAAAATATATCATCACGGTCCATATATTTTAACAAATGATATTCTCTCTTCGTCTTAATTTATATAAAATTTACTGATTGTGCGTATTTTTCCATATGAATTTTGATTCGCGTTATTAGATGGTCAAACAATTTTTTTTTCTATAGAATTATTGTGAAAAATTAATAATAATTTAATTTATGTATTTTTATTTTATAATAATAACGTAACTTTATCATATGGATAAGATAAAAAAACATAACTTCTCAAACTACATATTAGAGAATATAGAAAATCAAAATATAACATATATATTGAAACAAAAGGCAATAAATAACAATAAATACGCTTTATGTCAAGAAGTATATTTTTTTTATGGTTGGCTACTCAAGTCATATTCTCATATTTCTATTATTATTTCGTTTGAAGGAAGAAAATATTTGTTTGTGACAGCGAAAATACTCTAGTCTATAAATATGTGTATGTGGCTTTATCGGGGGTGATTTCAGTGTTCATTTCATCTGATGCTATGACTATCCGCTCATGACATAGTAAAAGTACTACTATCAACTTCACAAGAAGTCGACTATCGGATCTTCCACATTTCCCTCACCGCGTCGCTCTCCACTCTCTTCGATCATCACCAACGCCTACGACCATCACACTCTCAAACCTCAAAAACCTCTCATCAATACAGACAACCCCAATCCCGACGAATCTTAATCACTACGCCTCCTCCGCCGATCCCGTGAGTCTATGGCTAAGAATCTCCCGATTGTTGGATCGAACGTTAGCATTTGTGATTTGAAGCGGAGTGTGAATTGAATGTGTTCTCGGATATGATTGTGATTTGAGGTGTGGATTATGATGATCACATTGGATTGATTGCCGATGAGTGTTGGATGCGTTTGATTTCTTTGAATGGGATTGGATTAGATTGTAAACAGTCACCGATTCATGAAACAAAGAGTAGTAGTAAATGATAGCAGCATTTAATTAGATAGTATGGTTTATCTGATGTAGTTGATATTGTTGTGGTAATGATGAAGTTAGATCTTGCCTATGAAAATGAGATGCTCCTAGAGGATTAAGTTAGCAACTAGTATATCCTTGATAGAGGTGTCTGTTGTCGGAGCTGTTGTCAACATGATGCCAATTCTAGGGTCTGGTGCCGATCTGTAGCGGAGCCAAAGGCACCTGCTAGAATTTTTTACCAAACTAAAGGGTACCCCAGAAGTAGAGTGCTTAAAGAAGGCAAGGTAATTCAACAGGGAGCCGTGCTTAGATTGTTTCTAATACGGTAAAAATATGTGAATTGTATTGCATATGTACAAACAGGTATGATGTGAAAGTATAGGATGGTGAGTGATAAGTCCCTATGGTCTATTGGAACTTGACTGGTGTGTGTATCTCATTATAATGTGATTTCAAACAGGACCTGCCTATGACTGGGAATGCGTATGTGCAAAGGACATTTCTGACCTTGAAATCGGACCCTCTGAAGATCCGGATTGATTTGATTCACAAGCAAGCCAGCGATCATGTTTTGCTGGTTAATGCGTACGCAGCTTATGCCCGGAAGTTGAAGCTCGAGAATACTCGACAGCTTAGACTTTTTGACGACTTGGCGCAAAATTTGACCAACTTGGTGGCTAAACCTGCTAACCGGGATGCGCTGTTTCAGACTGATGGACCAGTTGATGAGGAAGTTTTGAGGCAGTTTGAGAAGGAAGTGAAGGATAAAGTCAAGACTGCACGGTTGATGATCACCGAAGCGAAAGAGTCTTCTGATGACCAGTTGAAGATCCAGAAGTTGAAAGACGCCGTATTTGTGGTCCATGCGTTGTTGGTTAAGGCAAAGAAGAATGGTGCTTATGCTAGTTTGATTGCTGCAAAATCAGTTCCTAAGAGTCTGCATTGTTTAGCGATGAGGCTGGTGGAGAGGAGATTTTCACACCCTGAGAAGTACGTGGAAGAAGAGCCGAAGCCTGAGTTCGAGGATCCTAGCTCGTATCACTATGCTATATTCTCTGACAAAGTCATTGCTGTATCAGTTGTGGTAAACTCGGCAGTGAAGAACGCTACGGAGCCGTGGAAGCATGTTTTCCATATAGTGACTGATAGGATGAACCTTGCAGCAATGAAGGTTTGGTTCAAGATGAGTCCAGTTGGAAAAGGGGCTCATGTAGAGGTGAAAGCAGTAGAGGACTTCCCTTTTCTCAATTCATCATATGCCCTAGTGCTGAGACAACTCGAATCAGCTAATCCTAAGAAGTTTTATTTCGAGAACCGGGCGGAGAATGCCACCAAGGACTTGAACAACCTGAAGTTCAGGAACCCGAAGTAGCTGTCTATGTTGAATCACCTTTGGTTCTATTTGCCTGAGATGTACCCAAAGCTGCACCGTATCTTGTTCCTTGATGATGATGTCCTGGTTCAAAAGGATTTGACTGCTTTGTCGAGCATAGAGCTTGACGGGAAAGTTAATGGAGCCGTGGAGACGTGCTTTCGATCCTTCCATCGTTATGCACAGTACTTGAATTTCTCTCATCCTCTTATCAAGGAGAAATTCAATCCTAGGGCCTGTGCTTGGGCATATGGGATGAATATTTTTGACCTTGACGCTTGAAGGCTCGAGAAATGCACAGAGGAATATCATTATTGGCAGAACTTGGTATGTCTGCAGCTCCACTTCATTTCTTACTCTTCTTTTCATGTTATGGTTTGTTACGAATTGTGGATATCTGTACAGACTCACAGGTTAAAAACATGACTAATGTTTTCATTGCAATTAACAGAATGACGATAGAACATTGTGGAAATTGGGGACTCTTCCACCAGGGTTGATAGCATTCTACTCGACAACAAAGGCACTTGACAAGTCTTGGCATGTGCTCGGACTCGGGTACAACCCAAGTGTAAGCATGGATATTAAAAATGCAGCAGTGGTTCATTACAATTTTGAATTTTGTTGAAGCGTCTAAGTTCTTTTAACATCTTTTCCCAAAGCTTTCTGATTGAATTTTGAATCCTTACAGCCGGGTTAAATCACTTCGGGAAGAGACCCTTGGCGCTATTCCCGACTGGGTCTTGGATTCACCTGTTGTGAAGCCAATACCGGGTCGTGAAGATCTGTTCTCGAACGTTCATAATCTGATGCCGCCATCATATACAGCGAGGGAACCAAAGCTATCATATGCTTAGCCTCTGTCCAGTGCTGCCCAAGTTTTGTAACAGGCTAGGTATCATGAATCATACTAGCTTACAAGTTATCCTCCTCGGGGCAAAATTAGATGCACCGAAAGTTCAATATATCCTGATAGTTTTTTGTCTCGATCGCATACCCATATCATCGAATTGGTGAATGCCTAATTTATTCATATGCGATGCCTTCTTGTTGAACTTTTAACAATCCCGACGTATCCATTCATCGATTGTCCAAGTAACATCTACGAGACTACGACGAACTACGAATGAACCATATCACAACAACGACATGCCTGGAAAGTGCGAGATGTACAAAGTACCTTTATCGAGCCCACCACGTGTCCACATTCATCTCATATCCATATATTACCTTTGTACCACAATATCTGTCATGTAGATCATCATAAATATGACTTACCCTAGCAAATTTACCTCGGTAGCACCCTCGGCGTGCCAGAAGAACTTTTGTGACTAAATGGTTGCGCCTGTGGGCACTCCAAACACAGCGGCATTCTCAAAAAGAGAGCTCTCAGAAGTGCTCTCAGCGGCATTTGTTCAGTGATGCTAAGGGGAACGGATGGCGCCTTGCATGTACTTGTTGGTGATGGTTGATCTTGGCTGAGCTACAACGTTGTCTCTTGCAGTTTGACTACATTGAAGGGGAAATTGGTCGATTGAACTGATCGGCGAATGAAAAAATTGGTAGATTATGTTGCGATATTTGACAACTCGGTAGTTTCAGCATTCATTCAACTTTGTTCTTTTTAGTTATGGTATGTTTTGCTGGGAAATTAGGCCATGGAATTGAACAATTTTTTAGTTATGTGTTATGAGATGTTTTCATTCGAGTTATCTTAATCGAGGGAACTTCCGCCCTCGATGGCTGCTTATCCTTATCCGAATTCTCGCGCATTACAAGTTATACAAATGACTAAAGTGCATGAATTATACTATCATATGGATCGTGCTGATCAAGTAAACGCCTGAAGAGGCTGCGGTTCTTTGCTTCGGGCTTTCAAGCAAAAACCGAAGGACAAGATTAAAGGAAAAGTATAATTGTGGAATAAAGCTTGAATCCAAAATCCACTAATCCGAAGGGGTGCATGTGATCGATCACTGATAGTACCAAATCCGTTTCTGACCCGGAATCTTCCTTTGCAACTGCTGTTGCTAGAGCCTTTGTCTTCAATTACGGACAATCCCTCTTCCAATGATCGATTCTTTGCAGTAATTACAGATATCCTTACGATTGATGTTTGAATCTCGACCTTTGGATTTCGATCTTGCTCTATTTTTCCCATTGCCTTTTCCCTTTTTTGATCGGCCTCGTCCCTTATCAAAATTTTTGTTTGCCAAACCCACAGCCTGATTTTCAGAACCATTTTCAGACGCCTTAGATCGAAACTCTCGTGAATGAAGAGCAGATCTGACTTCTTCCAGCGTGATGGTGTCTCTCCCGACGACGAAAGAATTCACAAAATTTTTGTATGAAGGAGGCAGGGAGACAAGCAAAATTAGGGCAGCATCTTCTTCCTCGATTTTTACATCCACATTTTTCAGATCCATAAGAATGGAATTCAATTCATCAAGATACTCTTTCAAAGCCATGCCATCAAGAAAATGAAGTGCAGATCCATAAAAGTGGACAAAATATGTTTGAAGCAAAAAAGGTGGCATGCTTGAAGCAAGTTAGGAATAAAGCAAAAAGCGAAGGACAAGAATAAAGGAAAAGTATAATTGTGGAATAAAGCTTGAAGCAGTGAAGGATTAGAATGAAGTCGATGTCGAGTTAGGAATAAAGAAAAACCTATAGACAAGATCAGAGGAAAGTATAATGGAGGAATAAAGCTTGAAGCAGCGAGAAGAATAGAATGAAGTCGATGTCCAGTAAGGAATAAAGCTGAAGCAGTAAGCCTATATAAGATTCACGCTTCGCCATGCCAAGGCCCGATCACATCTCCTCTCAGCGGCATACTCAAATACTAAATCCTACAAATTACCAAGCACTAAAGCACAATGGCAGAAGCCATATTGTTCAGTCTTGCTCAAAATCTCATACAGACTTTGGCTTCCGAAGCACTGCAAGCCGCAGCCTTGATTTGGGGCTTCAGGTCCGATCTTCAGAGGCTCAAAGCCACAACCAACGCCATCAACAATGTTATTCTCGATGCGGAAGATAGGCAAGCAGAGGAGCATGCGGTTCAAGACTGGCTAAACAGACTCAAAGCTGTTTTGTACATTGCGGACGACCTTTTTGATGAGTATGCTACCTTGGCTTCCAGGAAAACAATTACGAGAGGTAACAAATGCTCCAAAGAGGTACGGCTTTTCTTCTCCAAGTACAATCAGATTTATTTGGCCATCAAAGTCTCCCGACAAATCAAAAAGATTAGGAGTGAGCTGGACGATATAGAGAATGATGGCGGTCGTTACTCCTTCAGGGCCCGCTACAATGAGCCCCCTGTTATAAGGAGGAGAAGAGACGACGAGCACTCTTATATACACGAAGATGAAGTTATAGGTCGTGAACACGACAAGGAGGCAATTATGAAGATGTTACTTGATCCCCCTGAGGTCGAGGAAAAAGTCTCGGTTGTTTGTCTTGTAGGCATGGGAGGATTAGGGAAGACGGCGTTAGCCCAAGACGTGTACAATGATGAGGAGGTAAGGAATGAATTTCATGTGAGGCTATGGGTATGTGTATCGGAAGAATTTGATATAAAAGTGATCATCCAAAAGATCTTGAAATCGGCAACAAACACGAGTCCTGATAATCAAGACCTCGACCAACTGCAATCTAAGTTACGAGAAGTAGTTTGCAACAAGAAATACTTGCTTGTCTTGGATGACGTGTGGAATGACAGCCGCGAGGAATGGCTCAAGCTAAGACGCCTTTTGGTGGGCTGCCACAAGGGAAGTAGGATTTTGGTGACTACTCGCTCACACAATGTTGCAGATATCATGACGGATGGAATCCCTCGTTATGACTTAAAAGGCCTCTCCGCGGAGAAGTCCTGGTCATTGTTTGAGAAGTTGGCATTCAAGCATGGGCAAGAACAGCAGAGTCCGTCCCTTGTTAAGATAGGAAAAGAGATAGTTGAGAAATGCGGGAATGTTCCTCTTGCCATACGAGCTTTGGCGAGTTATTTATACGGTAGAGAAGAGGAGGCGTGGTTAGCTGTAAAAGACAAGGAGTTGGGTGGAATAGGTGGCCAAGTAGACACCACCATGGAGGTCCTGAAGTTGAGCTACAATCATCTCTGGTCTCCATTGAAGCAATGTTTTGCTTATTGTTCAGTGTTTCCTAAGGACTATACCTTTAGGAAGGAAGAACTTGTCCCTCTATGGATAGCACAGGGATTTGTTTTTCCAACATCGTTGGGTCAGAGTCTTGAAGACGCAGGACACGATTATTTCATGCAACTGCAGCAGAGATGCTTCTTCCAGGATGTCCATAGAGATGGATTGGGCAACATCTTGTCTTGCAAGATGCATGATTTGATTCACGACTTAGCACAACGAGTAGCTGGAGAGGAAACTAGGTTCATTGAGTCGGGCAGCAGGAACCCTGATCAAGGCGTTCGCCATTTATGTTTCAGCCCGAGCTCGTCTTCGAATGAGTCCATGTCCAGCTTGTCTTCGTTAAGATCGTTGAGAACCTTGCTAATCGGAAGACATCAGAGATATCACCAGAGATATCACATCGTAGTAAGTGACTCATTTTTCGATGGATTGTGTTCAAGTCTAAAACGTCTGAGGGTTTTGGATATAGGGATGATAGGAATCCAAACAGTGCCGAGCTCTGTATGCAAATTACTACACTTGAGGTATCTCAGCTTGAACAATCTGCCCATCCAATCACTCCCGGACTCCGTTCATGAACTCCTCAATCTGCAGACTCTAAGTGTAACGTATTGCATTGGTCTCACAGAAGTGCCTGCCGGAGTAGAAAAGTTGACGAGCCTGAGGCATCTTAACTTGAGCGGCAACTACAGGTTAGTCAATATTGCCGCAGACATCTCAAAGTTAACCAACCTCAGACACATTGATTTAAGCCGATGTAAAAGGTTAACCCACGTAGCTGCAGACATTTCTACGCTGACCAACCTGACATTCCTTGATTTGAGTGAGTGTGATTCTTTAGATCACATGCCTTCAGGCGTCGAAAACTTGACCAAGCTTCGTAGACTACACAGGTTCTTTGCGGGATCAACTGGCTCTTCCCTGGTTGCCATCAACCATCTCACCGCCCTCGAGGAGTTAACAATCGAGTCTAGAGAGGAGGAGGCATACAGCGGCCAGCTGGAGACTGTCAGATGGGATGTCCTCCATTGTCTTCGTGCATTACACTTGTATGACTTTCATGGTATGTCAACTCTTCCAGTTGGGTTACAGCATCTCACTACACTCCGAGTACTAGTTATATGGCGTAATGCTGACTTGATAGAGCTGCCGGAATGGATACATTGCCTCCTTTCGCTCGAGAGACTCGACTTATTCGGGTGCCCGAAGTTGAAATGTTTGCCCGAAGAGATTCAGCTGCTGCCCCGTTTGAAAGAGTTATACATAACTGGGTGTCCACTACTGAAAGGACGATGCGAACCCAATGGTGAAGATTGGCCAAAGATTCAGCACATTCGAGAACGGCAAATAGGATAGGGATAGGGGTACAGCCGGCCACCAGTTAGTTTGTTTGCTACAATCTTTACTTCTATATATATATAATTTTAATTTTTTTTTTTTTTGCTTCTTTAATTTCCCTTGTGTTACTACTGTCAAAATATTGTATTTTTTTTGTATATTGCATTTTTTTTATACAAGACATAGGGAGTATTATGCTTTCAAAACTTTCTATATTAACCACTTAACTATTATCACATGTAACTTGAAAAAGTACTATACTACATAACTCTTGCTAGTGTACAACATAACATATTGTCACATATATTACTAGTGTACAACATATACTAATGATTTTCTTGAGAAGGAATAATATGAAATATTAAAATAGTTAATATTCTATTTTATATTACTATATTTATTTAAACAAATACTAACATATGTTATACTCGTTTGCCTCCCAATGTTTAGGTCCTGACTAGCTAAAGCGACAGCCATTGTCCCTGGTATTGAAGACCCGACTAAACTCTAGATATCATTTCATCACCAAATTAAGCCTCATATAATGACCTCATATGTCCTATGTATGAAGGGTTCCCTTGTTCAAAATGCTAGATATCAAATGTATTAAATGGACTTCCTAATCATAAGCATGGTTTCCATTACATAAGAGGGGTCAAATTTCCCGATGGTTATTTACAGATTATTTCACTAACGAAAAATAATTCAATCTGATTTAATATGCATCGTATTACTAGTCATTTTTAAACGTAACAAATTGTCATAAATTATGGAAACAATTTCGATGGAAAACAATATTATGGGATATTATTATCATTTAAAAAATTTAATGGATAATCAACTAATTTTATTTTATTTAAAATGGCATAATCTTATTCAATTAATATATGACCTTTGATTATGAATTAAATGATCGAGATTAAATTTTTATGATATTAAATTTAACATAACTATTTGATCAAAATTTAAAAAATATCTGAACAATCATATTTATATTTATAATTAAAAGTTAATATCTCAAATTTAATACTAGATATTTGGATAAATAAAAATATATAATAATTATATATGTAAAATCTTTCACCCCAAAATAAATTATAAGAAATTCTAATAGTTTTATATATGAAATCGTCTTTCAGTATAAAAAACAACAACTTTTGATAGATTTTATCAAAAAAAAAATATCACATTCAATATATATTCATCTATATAGATAAGTGTAATATTATTAATTTATATTATTTTTATTCATTCCTTGAGTTTCACTAGTCAGTATTCTAATATATATCGTAATATCTAGTAATTTTTAAGTGCGATAAATCATTTCGATGACAAATGATATGACATGATATTATTGTCATTTAATAATTCAATGGGTAATCAAGTAATTTAGTTTTACGTAAACTAAAAGAATCTTATCCAATTAATTTTAACATTTGATTATGAATTGAACGATCAATATTAAATTTTGACGATATTAAATGTAACCTAACTATTTGATGAGCTAAAATCAGGCCACAACAACCTAGTATCTTGTAACTATAATTCAAGCACGTCCTGACTATATAGCGGAGACTTCACTAGCAAAGCACATGCAACAACTGATGATGAAGCTTAATATTCTGTTAGTCAGAAATAGATTTGTATGACCCTTTATATCATATATTAAAGATATCCTTTCATCTGCCAAAAGAGTACTCGAAACACATATTGATCACAACTCCTATAGCCGGTTCAACAGCATGGTCTTCCTTCATTTCCACAAGCACAGACCAAGAATACCAAACTGAGGTCAAAGATGCCAAAGACCACGATTAGCCTATATGTTCCATCCTCATTTAAGCCTTAGAAGCCGCCGCAACTCGGAGAGCAAGAATATCTTTTACGTCTAACTTAATGGAAGGTCCCATCGATGTTCAAATATATGCACTTTTCCAGTATACTTTCTTGGCACCCGATGGCTTGTTATCCTCGACTGATTTCTGGGTTGTTCAAATTAGTCAAAAAGAGGTAAGCATAATCATTTAAATAACTCATGATACACCTAAGATTAGATATATCTAATAAAAAAACAACAATCAAGATTAAAATATAAGAAAACATAAATAATACATTAATTCATCTCTGATCTATGTCAGATAATTCCTCACAATCTTTCCTCATCTATGACTGTAACGCCCCGGGATTTTCTGTCCAATACCTGCTAAACACGTGGCGTTATTGCCGCTCCAAAGTTTCCTTCGAAGCAAGGCGACAGGATTACAAGGGGTTTAAGTATCAGAAACATAGGATCTAGAAATAAATATCCCACTTACATCGTCTTGAATTACATAAAAAAAACGTACTCCGAAAATATAAGCGAAATGTTACAGAAAGTCGTAACTAATCATCTTCGCTATGTAACGGTTCCCTCCACGATCCTTTATTACCTGAAACGAATATGTAACCGTGAGCTTGAAAGCCCAGTAACACAGGATACACATCCATCTCAGGGGTCTGGCATGCTTATT
>LIEC01012183.1:0-62194 GCA_001925005.1 Drosera capensis | reverse complement strand
ACAGGGTAGGTAGTAGATACCATAGATGTAGAACCTGATGAGAAAAATAAACAAAAGTACTCACATTATTATTAACTGATTAATAAATTAAACTGAATATATATTAATCCCATAGCAAGATATCAAGCACAACATTAATATCAAATCTTTGGATAATAATATTAATTGTAAGCGATATCTTGTTGTAATAATCAAATCTTGACAATAATTTCTGTCGAACAATAAAACCATCTTTGGATAGAGTTACTGTTCACATGAACTTCTTTATAATTGTCACAGATTTATTATCACAAGTACGTTTGTAACTCGGCCATGTGTCAACTTATATTTGGATTAATTAACACACGCATGAATTACAAAAATACAACCACCTTAAGTATTTAAATAAATTAATCTACACAAAAGAGGTCACTTTGGCAACATTTTGTTTCAATCAATTTATTTAAATATAATCTGATGTGTTGGACATTCAGTCCAATACTCACGATTGAATTAAATTCCAAATCCGAAAAATCTTTACAAAACTTTACAAGATATATCTATATATATCTTAAAACTGAATCCAATATCCAAAATATATTTTAAAGATATATATTTAAATGGAATTAAATCTGAATCTTAACTCAATAGAATTTGATCTCAATATCTATTGAATGTATCTTATCTCAATTAATCAACCTTTGGATACAGCAGATAAGATACAATTTCCATACATACTAAGTCAAATGGCACGATCTGGCAGATTGGCTAAAGGAATGGGCTTAAGGTCACTTGCGCAGGGGGTGCCCATCATGGGTTCGAATCCCACCGCCAACATATTCTGTTTTGACCGAATTGATGACTCCAGAAATTAGGGTTTCTGTCCAGGGCCAGTCGCCGCCGATGCCAAATTTTTTTTTTTTTTTAATGGAATCGAAACCCTTAAGCATAAATCCAGATTTCTATTATCAATTCTTGATAATCCAATATGAACCTCGCTCTGATACCAATTGAAAGAAATATTCTAGATGCGAAGAACAATCGCTTATCCCAAAATCATTCATATGAATATATCAAGAATCAAACATAAGTAATTGCGGAAGCGTACCTGATGGATTCATCTCAATTGGTTGCACTGGAATTAATACGGAATTGAAATCTTCCGAAAAGATCGTGACCGTATTCCCCTCCACTCTCTGACGCAATGAGAAACTAATTTTCATAATGAGGAAAAGAAGAGATGGGCTTGTTTTCCTATTTATAGATGGAAAACCCTAATCCCTCTCTTCTTTTATTTCACGACTTTTGGGGACTCCACCCAATATTAATTTTCGTCACTTAAGTTTAATATTATCGTTCGTCACGTCATCAAACAAATAATATTACCGGGTGTCCACATTTAATTATTCCACAATTTAAATTAAGTTCCTTAGCCAACACAATAATTAGATCTCTTAATTTGGCTAAACAACATAATGACCCAATGTATTAATTATACATATTTAATCCTAAAATAGATCTAACAGTAAGTACTTCCATTTGACGAGGTACTCTTTATGGCGTGGTATCTCGGATCATCTGACTTCTCGCTTAGCGAGTACTTCTTCTACTTTCTTATCGTAGGAAGTGGTCACCGCTGCTGTCGGTGCACGCCTTGATATGCTTCGTTCCAGTTCTTCCTCATCTCGATGGTATGACTTGAGATTACTCACGTGGAAGACCGGATGAATCTTTAGTCTTGGCGGCAAGTCCAACCGATAGGAAACCTTCCCAACCCATTTCGTTATTGGAAAAGGTCCCTCATCTTTCCTCACTAGGCCTTTGTGTACCTTTCGTAAGGCCTTATGTTGTTGGGGTATGATCTTCACCATCACTTGGTTCCCTTCTTCATTTTCTTGGCTGCTCTATTAAGCTGCGAACGTGCCAAGTCCGCTTGTTCGTGCCATTTGTTCTCGTACTCGACGTACTTGTGCTCGATCGACAAGATGAGGCTGACTCTTGTCCGTGCCGCATCCCTCGTCGTTGATCATGGCGATGAGGCTAATGGTGAGTCCACTTGTTAGCTCTCGATCTACCTTCCTACCTTCGCCTCTCTTTCCGACATCGTCGTCGCCTTATCCTGGTCTCCAGCCACGTCATCGCATGGCCGTCTAGCTGTGGTCTTCACCGATGGACCTCACCAGTTCTGATACCAAATGTTGGTTAGACTCAGATTTTAGTGGGACAAACTGTCCTAATTTTCTGGTTTTTTCCTTTTTTATTGATATGTCCTGATCTTTGAGCTCTACTCCTGAGCTTGGTTTTCTACAGATTTGTGCTACGCTATTTAAAAAGGAAGTCAAGTGTGCATCGCCTAATAAAAACATGCAAACATGTTTGTACAAATGTGGAACTCCAACAGTACGAGGGTGCAGACAAACGTGAAAGATGAACAATACGGACGTGCTTTTGCAACAGTGTGGACGTGATTTACTTTTTTCCCCGCGTGATTTACTTTTTCTTCAATGTCAAGATTATGGCTCACAAGGCCAATAGACTCTGTGGCGGATGGAATTGTAAGAGTGAAAACATAGAGAGTGGCAAGAAGATAAATGTACTTGAAATTTTGCGGTTTCCACGTGGCATGCATGATTTCCCTAGAATACGCCAGTATTCACCATAAGAGTTACGTGAACATGGGCAATGATCACAATCAAGTAAACTCTGAGGTTCCAAATGCTCAGAAACACGCTTGATGGCATTATTACTTTCAGCCAGTCTTTTTTTTTTCTTTTTTCTTTTTAAATGACTTTCTGCCCCAATCTTAAAAAGCATCATATGATGACAGAAGAGTCACTCATCTTTCTCTTCTTCCTTGATAAAGGAAGAGTGGAGGGCCATTTTCCTAATGCCTAAAAGTAAAGAAATAAGATGATCATCATAATGACAAGAATGACATATGAATTGTAGGCCCATATACAGAACTGAATCATTTCTTCTTATTGATACTTTCTCCACTAGAGAATGCCGTATTCCTAATGGTAGTAGGTTTACTTTTATGCTCATGTTCATCAAAGAAGGGCAAGGGCAAAAAGCACACAGGTGCCATCAAAATTTCGTTCGATCACTAAGTGTATCAAATCAAAGC
The DNA here is from genome assembly GCA_001925005.1 of Drosera capensis. Taxonomy (NCBI): domain Eukaryota; kingdom Viridiplantae; phylum Streptophyta; class Magnoliopsida; order Caryophyllales; family Droseraceae; genus Drosera; species Drosera capensis. Next base: position 59,088 of record LIEC01012183.1, on the reverse strand, counting down.
ATTGTATAAGGAAAAGTTGGAACCTAAGTTCTGATCTAATGGTAATAAAAGCAGCAAAGAAAACCATTTCCTTGGATGAAGTTCCAAATATGGACACAATTCTTTCAGAATTTTGTGTCCCTTGACTATGAACATAAAACCCTATATGCTTCTGCTCTTTGTGAGAGAACAAGTCATAGAAAACTTACACAGTTACGACGTGCCCACCAAAATATAGAGTATGTTGGTGGCTCCAGTGAAATAGAGAACCAACTTAGTTGGACCTGAGTGGGTAACACCGTGTCTGTAGTTGAGCAGTTTCACATCAACTAAGCACTGGGTTAAATAAGATGTAAGAGGGAGACGATCTTTGACGTGATGAGATATTACCCGGTCCCGCAGAATCTGTTGAGGATATGTATGAGTATATTTATCCACATCGATCGTGGAAAAAAAGAAAGAGTAGAATATATATATATATATATATGAACAACCCATAATCCATTAACTTAACCTTTTGAGTTAACAGTTGAGTCCAGTTCACATATGTATTCTATTTAGGTCCGATTTAGACGTGGTTTCCTCCTTAGGCTCTCCCCCGAATCCTAACAAGTGGTATCAGACCCCATAGTTCGTTGGGTCGGGATACGCAGGTTAAGGATACCCTGATGCATTGCGTTGCTGGTCCATAAAGAGAACAAAAAGGGTTGATCAAGTGCGTAAGTGGCCTAGTCCAAGTATGCGGGTAAAGAACGCTCTTGGATTTAGGCTGAAGGGGGAGTTGGTGATGTGGATAGACTCACACATAAGGGGGAGATTGTTGAGGATATGTGTGAGTATATTTATCTACATCGATCGTGAAGAAAAAGAAAGAGTAGAATATATATATATAAACAATCCATAATCCATTAACTTAAGGTTTTGGGTTAACAGTTGTGCCCAGTTCAAATGTGTATTCTATTCAAATCCGATTAGGATGTGTTTTCCTCCTTTTGGCTCTCCCTTGAATCCTAACACAAACGCTGCGATGGTCAAGTACTGTAGGTGGTCATTCCAAGGCCGAGAAATGACCATATCCTGTAGTTGTGGAATGAAGGGATAAACACAGTTGAGGCGCAGCATGCCCCAAAAATGCAGGTCCAAGTTTTCTTGTCTAACCAATCATTTATGTAGTATTATTGCTGCAGTCAATCACAGGGTAATTACAATCAAATTCTATCACCAAGTAGTCAAAAGACAGTATTTTATCAAAAAAAAAAAAAAAGTAGTCAAAAGACAGTATCATTGCTTGAATACTAACCTTGCACACGCTATAAGTTGTATCACTGAGCCAAACAGAAGGAAAGTACAGTTAAACGCTAGTCCAATGGCCTTCCAGTATGGCCCCAATAGGCCATCCAGCACCTCAAACCACTGCCATGAGAAGTGAAACAGATACAACACGATATTGATGTACGGTATGGGCATCCACAAGGCTTCGCAAATGCCAGGAACTCCAAGGATATAGACAAGGAAAGCATTCTTTCTTTTTGTCTATCAAACTTCAAAGCTCAAACTAAAGTCATGTTGATGATTTCAACCATGGAAAAGAATTATCAGCTCCTGCTCTAAAATATATTGACATGGCAGATTCCAGTCACATTACGGGGCAAGCCGATAGAATTTAGATCGAGACTCCAGCAGGAATCCTTAAACTACGAGAGTCAGACCAGCAGATAAACCTTATTTCTCTATATTCCGTATAGTGCCCAAGGTTTATTATCATTGGTCAAATCAAGCACTCCGGGTAAAAAGTGGACACCACACATCGTCCATATCTCAACTAGTGTGTACCACACGACCATATTCCATTGGATTGCATCAATTTGATACTCTAGAGAACAGAATTGAAAACCATCAAATATAGGAAATAGTATATGAACCTCAAGAACAACTTGATCCCGTTTCATAAATAAAGTCTCAAGATTTACATAGGCAAAGTATCAAAATTCCATTTGCCCACTTCGATGGGACACCAACAGAATCCTACGTAAGTGAGATTGGCTTAAGGTGAGGACACGTCGAAGAAGATTCTGTTTTATCCCCATATGATGGTATAACAAAATGACCCAAATGAAACAAAGTAGATGATGTCAACTCAAATTTGTTTGATGGAGATCTCAATCTTCAACTTCAGAGAAACGAACAAAACGCGAAATCCCAACATACACTTTGACAACATTTGACAGAGAGTGAGGAGGATTAAAAGAGGAGGAGACGCTACTCAATGAGAAGGCGGAAATGAAAGCTTGCTCGAGGTTCCTTTTCTCTCAACGTTCAAGAATAACTAGGAATAGCGGATATTCTCACAAAAATAAAGCAGGAAATGTGCAACAGCACAATTGGTCCAAGGGCCAAGGCTACCAAAAGGCAACAGGAAAAAAAAAAAGCAGATTTTTTCGTTTTTTGGAAAATCCAAGGGTATTACTAAAACACAGCATAATGCTGTTGCACAACAACAGCAGACAATCCTCATTCCAAAAATGGGGACAGTCCATTAATGAATTAGGGTGATGAGGGAGCTTTAGGGGGACTTCCTGTTGTAGTTTTTACTACGGCAGGGTGCTACAATGAAAAAAAAAAAAAAAAAACCCCCTCCCTTTCCTTATTTTTACTAAAGAAAAATACATTAAAATTTTTTTTAAAAAACTCGAAAAAAGAAAAATAAATCCTAAATAAATAAAACCTAAAATAAATATGAATATAAAATCCTATAAAAAAATAATCCCATAAAATATCTAGACAAGCAAAACATAAACCAAAAATATCTGCATATTGTACACCATGTGATCCCAATCCGTTTTTGGGGTATCGACGTTCAAATTTTTTTTGTAACAGCATTGAAAATAGGTTTATTTGTAATAACTCTTTGTGAAAATTCTCTTGAAGTATCCTTTTGGAAATTTATTTTCAAGAAGGTATCACAAGAAAATTTTATTTCTAATGGATAACTTTTTAAAAAAGTACAAGTTATTTCCTTGTTTGGCACCTTTCAAGATTTGAAGATCTATTCACCCTCTATTCTTTTTTCATGAGATTTGAAATCAACGATCATCATCATCATCGATTCTTCTTTACTGATCATCATCATCTCGATCATCATCCATCCATTACCAACCATCGATCATCAACCATCGTCATCATCGTCTTCACCATGCATTGATCATCCATCATCATCTATCATCATCATCGATCATCGATCATCGACTATCATTATCCCTCATCGATTTGAACTGAATTCGAAGAATTTGAGGTGAGCTCGAAGGAGGTCGTGTATCTGATCGAAGGATGGTTAAGATTGTGATGTTATCGCTGGTTTTAATTATCCGATTAGCATTGCTATGCATTCGAGAATTGAAGATGTTTTGAAAAATATATGTGGTGTTTTTCGAATCAATAGAGTAGAGGATATTTTTATGTACTATTCTATTCCCTTCGATGAACGTTGTGGTTTGAGGAATCAAGAGGATTAGGACTCGTTGTTGTTTTTTGTTAATGTTTTTGTTGAGATCCACGAAGCATCTTAATCAAATTTCGTTTCATGTTCAACGTATGGTGGGAATGATAATGTTGACCGATTCTTTTGCTCGATGTATCAAAGATATAGTTAGGAGAATAGTGGCAGATGTTTTCCTGAACAATTCAGATCCTAGTGTTAAACTAGTACGTCGTGATCAGGAAGTAATACGTCTGTCTAATTTGTCTTGTAAACAAGTTGAAATGGAGACGGAGACCTCGTATGTGCCAGGTGATGGTGTTTTTGAACCTTATTATGATGATGTTTTGCCTTTCGAAGGTTCGTCAAGAAAGGCAAAGTGTTTGCTTTCATCCATGTGATTGTCTTACATTGATAATGTTGGACAGTGCTTTATGGGAAGCGTTGATGATTTTCAAGACTGTCTTGCGAAATATGCTACGGAGATTGGTTTTGAGTATGTAAAGAAGAATAACCGAAAGGAGAAAGTGTCTGGTTATCGTAAGTTTAAGGATAAAAGACAATGTGGATGGTATATAAAAGCTTTCACGTGCAGCTCAACTGGTTGCTTTTTTATTAAGGAGTTTGACTGTGTTTATACCTGTGGTCATATGATGTTCCCTGACCGTGGAGTGAAAAGGTTGAGTTCGAAACGCATAACCGGGCTATTTATTGATTTGGTGAGAGATAATGATAAGACAAAACCTGTCGATATTGTGTAAAATTTTCACAACTGTTATGGTTTGGGCTTTAGTTATAAGAAGACTTGGTTGGCATTTGAGAGAGTGAAGTCTCTAATATATGGATATTCAGTGGAGTCGTTCGGCATTCGCACGTCTTATGTAGACACGCATTGAGCACTAATCCAAGCAGCCACAATAGCCTCACTACGGATGAGTCATCGCAATGTTTTTGTCATCTTTTTTTTTCCTTTCCATGCTTCTATCAAGGATTTCAATCATTGTCGGCCAATGCTATTTTTGGATGGTATTTTTCTTAAAGGTCTTTTTCGAAGAGTGTTATTGTCTGCTATCGGAAAGGACGAAAATCAAGGCTAGTGCTTAAAAGAGCTTTTTTCATTAAGATGTACTAGATGAATAAAAGGCATACTAGTAGCTTTATAGGTTATTTTATGTGGAGACATACTACTTTGAAGGTTAGGCATACTACTTGTTTATGAGACAGTTTTAAAAACTTATTCTCATTTGTTTTTATATGCTTGAATCAGGTTCATAACCTTTGGTCTTCGCTATTGCGGATGCCGAGACACAAGAAAGTTGCCATTGTTTTTTGTTGAAGCTGCGACATGTTATTCCTGAAGATCATCAAACCATTTTTGTTTTAAATCCGAATCCTGGACTGGTTGATGAACTGCCGAAATCCTGAACTAGTTAATACACTACTAAAGGTGTTCCCTAACCATAGCCATTTTTTATGCTTGTTTCACCTAATGAAAAATCTTAGATTGAAGTTCGACGGGGATACCTTTACCAATATATTCAGGGAGTAAATGATCGACTTATTTGAACAATGTGCGAAAACTCCATCTCAGACGGTATTCTATAAAAAGCTTGAGATCCTTAGAAAAAAGGATAGGAAAACGATTAATAACTTCCTTCAATCTTTGCTTTTTGATAGTTGAACCAACGGTTTTGATGTAGGGTGTCATTAATAACTTCTCTTGTAAGCGAACAACTCGTAGTTGCAGTGGAGAGAAATGTTGTTCTGCCATTAACAAGCAGGCAGCCCGGAAGGCCGTGAAAGAGGAGGTTCAGATCGAGGGGTGAGTTAGTCCGAAGGATTACATGAGGATAGTGTGGCAAGATTGGTAATCACAATAGGAAAACATGTCGAGAATCATTATGCTATGTGGATTTTCTCTGGTTCTAGTAATTTTTTGTCATTCTGTACTATGGTATACTCGTTTACTTATGCAAGCATACAACTTTAATTTTATACTAGGACGTACTAGTTTGTGAAGCGTACAACTTTAAATTTATACCGGAGCGTACTAGTTGTTATTTTATCATTTTTTTCAACTTCGTTTTCAACATTAGGTGTACTAGTATCTTTTTCTTAGACATATTAGTCATATTTTGTATCGGCATGGTGTTGTTTGTATTGAGGCGTACTACCTATGTATAATCTGGTATTGCGATATATTTTAATAACAATAAAACAAGCATTGCATATGTAAAAAACTTCTACTAATCAAACATCCACATAGACAAATCTATGCATATACTGTATTGTTTGTTGCATGATCCAACCAAAATACAAGGCATTGCTAGTCATATATTTTTTTTGAGTTCTTTTGTGGTGGCTCAAAAAGGTGTTGATCAGGTGCGCCCTAAATTATTGCACTTCTTTGTGGATATCTTCTTTATGAATTTTTCTTCAATCAAGATTTGTTCCATCAGTTTCATCACGATGATGCCACAGTCTACGCCTATTGATGGCTATTGAGGGCTATCCGGGCATAACTCTAGTTTTGTCTCTGTTTGCAATGGATTAGTCTTCAATCCTTCCTCGCTATACAACTTGAGTATGTTGTCCGGAATCAACTCATCAATATAGTTTTTCTGCATTGTTTTTGAAAGAAACTATTAGTTTTTTTTTACAAGTTTATGAGAAATATAAAATGCAACAAATTTAAAAATCAAACTTATAATTTTCTGAGCATCGAGTTTATACTCCTACACCATGTACATCAAGGAATTGTAATGCATGCACACTCCATTTTGACTATCTAAAACCAAAAGTGTCCGATTATTTGGGGTTTCTCCTGGTTTGTTGCCATTGGAGTTCATCGGTAAGATATGACATCTCCTCTCTACACGTACTTTCAGCACCTTGTCAATGTAGTATTTAACCGAATCCTTCATGTATATATTTTTCTCTCGGTTAACGATGTATGTCTGTAATTTTCCACGACAATTAGTTCAACATTCAAACATCAAACAAAGTTTTCAATTCATAAAACACCGGTTGAATTTTGGATAGCTTACCCATCACTCAGAATGATACACGACAAAGTGTTGATGGTTTTGTACTTGTTGACAGAGCAGCTGCGCGTAGGTGTTAATCAAATTGCTTGTCGTTGTGTGCTCATTCACAAGATCTAGGATGTCACCCCAAGTAACATACCCCAAAGAGACTTCTGGATCACCCTATATTATACCCCAAAAAAATATAAAAATAAAATATAGATGAAAAATTATTCATCTAGAACAAATGTACTAGCATGACAATGAGACATACTAGTTGTTAAACAATACTTCAGATTGTAACCAAACTTGCTACTTTTTCACATGGGGTACTGCTTTTTGATTAGGCATACTACTTTGTTACAATGACTGAGATTGTGTTCGGGACATAATCAAACATAGTAGTTTGGCATACTACTTATTAGAAATGATTAATTCAAGTAAAAAGAAAAAAAAAATCAATAACAAAAACAATTAGCCTTTGTCGTATGTCCTTGTTATTTGATTCGACTTTTCCTTGAGATCTTCATAAACAAATTTTAACACTTCAATATTTTTTGGCTTCCTTTTTGGTGGCTTCCTTTTCTTTCCGCCACTGATGTATATTACCTCTTCTGTGTCCTCTTCGTCGTTTATTGCCTTCTTCATCTTGATGTCTATGGGTTCAGCTACCTTTAGTTTTTCTTCTTTCTTGTCGTCACCTTCCTCCACTATCTTTTTTCTTTTTTTCTTCAAGTCACTGTCATGCAGGAACTGAGACTTTCGCTTCTTAGGTCTTTGTGTCCGGTCTCTAACATTTTGAACCAATGATGATGGTGTTTTCTTTAAGTCGTTTTTTCGTTTCCCCTTATCCTTCTTCTCCTCTTCTTCTTTTCTTTTTCCTCGCTTGTTGGGCTTGTTGCTATTAAGTGTTGTTGATTTTGAATCATTGTTTGGATTTCCTTGGTTTTCTTTTCAAGCTTCTACTTCAGCAATTGTTGTACCGTGTTGATTTGATGAAGCTCTGATTGCAAGCCTTTCACTTGGAGTTCCTTCTCATACAGCTCCATCCCCAACAATTCCTCTTTCTTTTTCATCTTTCCAAATGCTTGCTTGCACTTAGCCATGACTTAATTCAAAGAGTTATTTTCATTCATCAATTCATTGTTTTTCTCCCTTAAAAGCTCCCCTTCTTTTGTTGGCTCCTTAACCTCCTCTTTCAACACCCGAAAGCTTTCCATATTTTCATCCAGCTTGGTTTGGAGATTTTGTTTTATGGTCTCGTCTTCCTGCAGCTGTATCTCCTGAGCTGTTCATTCCCCTAGATTATTCCATGAGCTGTTCATTCAACCTTTTCAACGTGACCATCACCACGATCATTGGTTAGAAAGATGCACTTCTCCTATATTTCATTATGTAACTCAATCTCGTGTGCCACATTATTCTTTGCGATGTGCAGATTATCCTCCAACTTTTGGATACGAGTATCAAATGTCTCCTTTGTGGCTGAAATCCCGATGGTAGTGACCACCTTGGATAATCCATCATCTATCTCTATCGGCTCTTCAATATCATCCAATGGCGGTAAATACTATTGTTTTCATACTTTACATTGATCCGTGTGATGGTCTTGCTCATCCTCTGGTTCTTTATTCTCATCAAGTTCTGGATTGCGTTCAACTATTGGAAGATCATGTTCGCCATTGTTGTTTTCTTCATTCTCAGTATCATCATCATCATCCTGTTGATCTTGGTGATTTTCTTCTTCTATTTTCATGTGTTGCCGTCTATCATTATTAGTGGGTCCTAGACTCCTAGCGATCACCTGTCATTAGATAAGGATAAAAAAAAGTGAAAATGTTTTCCACTTATAAGGTTGTATTTTTCTGTGGAGGCGTGCTACTTCATGTATAGGCATACTACTTCATTTGTCAATAATAGCACTAGATGTACTACTTGCTTTTATAGGCATACTAATTTTTAGTTAGTAATCATTGACAACAGACGTACTAGTAAATTTATAGAAGCACTAATTTTAATTTGATTTTCATAATCAATAGACGTATTACATGTTCTTATAGGCGTACTAGCTGTTAATTTGGTTTCATAATCAACAAACTTACTACTTGTTTTTATTGGCGTACTATTGCATCACACATTATAGTTTTTACATTTACCATGTATAGTTTTCAATTAGTTTAATACCTTGTCATTGTGGATTTTTTTTTATTAATGTTGTGACATCAACTAACTTTCTCAGGTCCCATTTTGTACATCTTAGTATTCCCTCGTCTTTATTTGGATTGATTACACCGGTGTGTTCATAAATCCAGAACTACATGTCAATTTGAAGACCAAGTCAGTACAAAAGAGTGGTGAATTGTATAAATATTGCATGAATTTATACCGAGCCTTACCAATAATGCCATAACTTACCAGTTGTAGTTGCGCATTTGTTCTATATCCTTGACATAGCTGACATAGCTCTATTTTAGTGGCGTTCTCTTTGTTGGCACAAAAGAGTGTCAAAAGCAGCCACAACTTCATTAGTCTTGTCATATCCTCGCATCGATTTCTTGATCTCTAAAGAAAGCATCTTTGAATGCAGCTAAAATTTTAATTCTCGTCAACTACTTTTCGTCCTTCACATATGAATAAAACTTCAGCGGGAATCTCCTTGCAATGAATTCTGACTGATCATTCAGACCAAGTTCAGTATTGATCTTCCTTTCTCCGTCATCTGTAACGAAGATCAACTTAGTACTTGTCTGATGAATATATCACTCTTCTTGAACTTATCCTCGATGAGGTTGTTTGTAATAAATCTGTTTATCAGTGTTCAAAATGACATTTTCTTCAGGTATTGGATCTGTTGGTTTGTGAACACATGATTTTTCATTATGGTGAAAAGTGCTGTCAACGAGGACCGATATTGCTTCTTGCTTCATGAATAAGAAGAACCAGAGAAAAAAATCAGCAACAATTAACCTTTTCTGCTACTTTTTAGCTCAAGCGTACTAATATTATTTGAATAGATTTTTTCAATCTTTTTTACACTGTGGCATACTAGATCATGGATAATAGATAGTTTGTCATGTCATGATTTTTGGTGTGTGTACAAGATCACGAATCCTAGAAAAATATGCCAACATTCATTGTTATGGCATACTGCATCTTAAAAATGAGTTTTCTTCTAATGATGTACTACATTTTCATAGGCGTACTACTTTATAACAAAAGTTTTTTAATGTTATGGCGTATTAGATTTTTTTTACGGGCGTACTACTTTTTAACAATGCAGTGTTATGACGTACTATTTTGGATTACAAACTTAAATGTATTGGTTCATTCAGGCATACTAGTTGTGGTAGGCGTACTAGTTTCGATAGGCATACTAGTTTAGACAGGTGTACCAAATGAAGCATAGTTCAACAGGAATACTAATAACATGATGTTCTAGGTTTGTGATTTCACTCTCGTATACCAATTTTTGATAGGCGTACTAGTATTTCAAGGGTGAAAACATGCATTAAGTCGATCTAGTTTAACATGAACTATGAGATTTAATCAATTACAACTACAACTAAACTCTCAAATTGGAACTTAGTGATGATTTGGAGCTACGAACTCATTTCACAGTAGTTTGTGGTGATGATTTCTATTGCTGTTTTTGGAGACATGATGGCGGAAAGGAGATTTCAAACCGGATGAGAGTAAATTTTGAGCTATGAGTTGGAGAATGACCTGAATTTCGTTGTCGGGGAGATGATTTTGAGCTCGAGCTCGAGCTCTCGAATTTTGATGGCGTCGTCACGTGAGAGTGAGAGAAAAAGAGAGTGGGGGATCAAAATGTGGAGAGGGAATTAAAATAAGTTTATAGGGAATTAAAATTCTTTGTGGTATCTTCTTGGAATAAAAAGTTTCAAGTGATTTTCAAGAATTTTTCCTATCTTTTTCATTTTTTATAAGGTAGAAGGTAGGGTTGAAGACATATTATCTCATTGAAACTTGCATAATTTTATAGTATCTCCTTTAAACTTCATAATTTCATATTTTACCCTTCAAATTTAGGATATGGACAGTTTACCCAACTTTTTCAAATCTTATATAAAAAAACATTACCTGAAATGCATAATGCCTTTTTATCCTTTTTTTTTTAGAAAAACTAAATTCAAACAATAAAGAAAGCAATCTAGTGTATCGAATTTTTGAATTTTACAAATAATTTTTTCACTCCAAATTTTGAAACTTTTTGTACGAGTGTTATTTTCTGATTGAGACTAACACAATTAAATAAAAACTCAAAACCAATTAAATCAATTACTCAATCCAAATCAGTTGAAGTACTTTTAACCAAGAAAAGAAAAATCTCATACAAGAAAGGTCTTTTTTTTTTTTAGCTCATACAAATTATTCAAATTTATTTTAAAAATTATAAGCTTAAAGGATAAAAAGATGGATATAATGTCCATATAATAAGTTTTAAGAGGATGATATAAAATTATGAAGCTTTAAGTGGATCATATGAAATTATGTAAGTTTTAAGGGATAATATGTCTTTAACCCATGAAAGTTATACTGTCAATAATATTTTCAGTGTTCACAAAAAAGAAAGCATTATTGACAATAACATTATGTGAAAAATGAAAATGCTACAGTTAATAACAATTTCTTCAATGACGGATGTACAGAGAAGTTTTAATTTTTGGACGCAAAGAAAACGCTACGGTTGAATATCAACTAGTCCCTTCGTTACAAATTATTTGCATGAGGCATTGTGATAGTCCCTCCTCCGTCCCATGTAATTTTGTCTATGGGTATCAATGGAATCAATTCATTTAATTGGTTTGATTGTGTTAAATTGACTCTATTTCATTTATTTTATTCGATTTTGATCAATCAATTCGAGTTTTAATCGTTTTGGTTTTAACGACCAGAACGTAAATCAAATCATTAAAGTTTCTCAGAGCATAATCATTTTAAAGTAAGAATTTGTGAGAATAATAACTAGTAAGTATAGAAATTAGAGGAAATCAAATGGATTTTCTATTTGGATAGCTAATCTATAATAGCAATATGTTCACAAAATTTCACTTCAATAGGATTACTTTCACTTGCTATATTTTAACCTTGTTTTGTATGCTAAATTTGACAATGCGAATGCCTAAGACACTTTTGTCGCATCATCAACTTGAGGTGAATATCCAATTAAAATAAAAAAAAATTATTTTCTCCGTTTCATAATATAAACAACACTTATGTATTTGAGTACTTTCAAAATATATACAATATATTATATTTAGTAAAGTTTTCACATAAAAAAACTATCATATCAAATATCATTTGTTACAGTGCACTCACTATCACTTCTCACAATTGTTACGATAAATCTCACTATCACCAAAAAAATATTTTTGCTTCATCAATATCCACATAAATCCATATATCTAATCAAATCGTTGTTTATATTATGAAATGAAGGTAGTAATATAGTTGAAAAGATTGAGGTAGTTGAGAAAAAAATTAAAGAAATCAACAAGACTAAAATATGGCATTTCACCATGAGAAAACTAAGAAAAATTTTGACATTTTTACACTATTCGGGGATAAATTATACTGAAAAAAATATATAACGAAACATTAATCAATAAGTTATTGTGATCTTCTTTTTAACCATTGTATTAATTAGATGTGAAATTATTTTGTTTTTTTTAATCCAATGATTAAAAAAATCGCAATAACCTATTGACTGATCTGCATTAGTCTTTTTTTTCCGTAAATTATAAATATATCTATGAAAAATATCATATAGCATTGTTACTCTGAACCATCGGTGTGGGGGAGATGAGAAAAGTGCGCAGAAAGCACATGGCAAAAATATGACAAGGGACTAATCACATGTTTTATGGTTACTTTTTCTTCTTTCTAATTTTGTTTTATTGGGTTTATTTGGTCGTGTGAAAACAGACAACTTGGCTTATGCGCATGGGACGGTTTATAAATATTTATGGTTTGACTCACACAATATAGGATTTTGCTTTAAGCGTATTATTACATATCACGATTAATTAAGTTCTTCATAGATAATCATCTAAAAAATTATAATTTTCTAGATAATCATATTTTAACATCAAGCCTTATCATATAAAGATAAAGACCTAAAAAATCACAAAATTTTATCCTAGAAATTCTAGATAAAGATTTAGAAAGTCACTAAACCTTATCTTGGACAGGTTAGTACAAAAATCTATATATAGATAAAGACCGTTAGATCATTTTGATCTTCGCCGTTGATTATGGATAAGAACTTGTATATAAAGGGGTCTTGATTCATTTGTCAAACAAACCAATTTCAATACAAAACAATCTTTTTCTTGAGATCCATATATCTTTTTTATTTTCAAGTTCAAAAATGTCTAAAGAGAGAAAAAAGATGGGAGAGAAAGTGTTTGAAAAATAGGGTGCCCTAACATTTATGTTGTAGGAAGCCATCTCATCAAATAATCTGGTTTTGAAATCAATTGTAGCAAAAAATAATGGACTAGGGATTGAGAGGTTAAGAGGAGCTCATATGTGTGGAAACTCACCATGCTTGTATTATTTTAATCTCACTTGTAATATAAACACTAAAGACCATACCACTATTTATAGGAAATCAAAGAACATTCCAGAGACGCACATACATAAACTTAACAAGATATTGTTTTTAATAAACTTAACAAGACATGAGCCTAATATATTACAAAATTGTATGAATAGTAAAATACATCCTCCACGCTAATACATCAGCAAATAAAAATGCACCAAGGACAATGCATGAATCTTTACTCCGGCATGCCTTTGGTAAAAGTGAGTGAAAAAATAGAAATGAAAAAATAGTAACGGAGAGTGGTGATGGGAGAGAAAATAAAAGGGTTTCATAGTTTTGTTGGAAAAAATATTTCCATTTGAGACAAAGAGAGTAGTACTTGTTTTATGAAAATGGAATGTTCTTTTTGCATAAGAAAAAAGGGGAGTCACATATGCAAAAATTTCTCTATATTATGCTATTGAAACGAAAAGAATAACTCGTGGGCCTAAACGCATTACGGTTACGCTAAACAATGAAATAAAAAAGAGCATCTTCATGTCATTATACAGATCGGAAAATGTTACTTTCACCGTAAATACCAATCGCAGGCAATAAAGACAGGAGATGAAACAACGCATCAATCGCAAGTGGAGCGCATAATTACATGAAAGTGATGGGGTCTTTCATCTTTGGACCTTTCATTCTCACAAAAGCAAACCACACTTGAACGATGCAATCACTTCCTATCTATAGTCAATTACACCACTTCCACCAATCCTTCATCATCGACTAATATCAAAAAAAGACATTCACCATCATCAAACAATATTAATCTAGGAAATTACTACTCGATGAGTATGCAAATATTTTTTTTCATACAATAGTGGAAGGACGAGAAGGCCATTGGTTACTTAGTCCCAATTCTGGATATTACGACTAATGTGATGCCTGTAGTATGTTTCGAAGGAACGACTGGGGATGAATCACTGGTCTTAATGATGGGCTGCTGGTGCTGCTGGAAGGCACTGATAACACTTGGCGAATAGACCGAAGGTGCTGATTTGCCTGATGAAGTTAACCATGCTTGCCCATCCTCCGAATCCAAATCCTACCACCAACACCCATATCACAATGAACGAGTTGAACACATAAACCAATGTCCAGCTTGGAAGGAAGAACGGCGGCTTTCCCACTGCGTTCTGCAGTTGCATATTTACACAATTTTAGTTCAAGAAGCACCACAACTGGGCTAGAATATCAACACAGTGGTTACTGATGAATTGAAAGAAATAGCGTAAATGAAAGATGTCATGACAGAAGACCAACTTTTCATGATCATCTGTCATGTTCAAGGCTCCTAAATAAATAGAGCGGGCACGCTAACAGCTGGTGATGACAACATTCTCTTCATATGCTCAATTCATCGTACATCGATTATTACTCACCACGAGACTAGCATAAATTTTCCACACGAGCGACATCAGTCGGAGGAAGAAGTAATTTGGAATTAGCTGATCTTAGAACTCGCAAGTCCAAGAAAAAACTTGGTCCTAATTACTAGTACATTTTTGTAACAGTTGAAACAGAAATCGGTTTACAACCCTTACTAAGAGGATCAACACATCCATTTTACATAATATTTCATGGCAACTGATCAGAAATTTATGGTCATCCAGGGGATGTACACCCCACACTAATGTGACTTTTAATTGGTTGGCTAATTTTTTTTTTATTTTTTTAAGCGATTGATTTTTTTCTCACGAATCAGAATCCATAAGTGTTACGGGTGTACACCCTCGGTGGTATTCCTAACCCTCCCCGATCAGCTCCACCAACAACTTATGTGCATGAAAGGGCAAACTATTGTTGAACTAATACAAACAAATGAGAACTCCTGATGGTAACTTGTAATGGTCACAATAATGCACTGTCATATAGGGACCCATAACAATACTCTACAGCCAAGCCAATGCATCAGAATTATGTAGTGGGTGGCTGTCATACACCACCCTATAATATACGCCCCTCATATGCTGCATAGTTAACAAGCACCTAAAGCGATCAGCTTGATCTGTTTGCCAATCATACATATCGAGAGAATTGTAGTCTTAGCCTCAGGAGTCTAAATCTCGATGAAATCATCTTCTTACTCTACGGAGGACGTACACAATTCTTTACGCATGAACGGAAGCACTTGTAGGATAAAGCCACACTATCCCATTTATCGATACGTTGAGGTTTGAGGGTCTTTAGGCTTAAGGTTCAAACACACATCTAATGAGGATGCTGTGGTAATTCGACCGAAAACAATGCGCTAGTTTGAGTAGCTTCTAGTAGCTGGCATGTTTCTAAAATAACAAAAAACATATATTAACATGGCGCATCAAAGAACAAAGCCTCGAAGCATTGATGAGAGAAAACATACCTTCCGAGCCTCAGCTGTTCTGTATGTAAGCATATGAGCTAGTGTAGGTATAATATAGACCGTGAAGCTCACCAAAAGGGCCCCGACGGCAGAGTTGATGGGTCCAAAGAATGGGAATATGATAGCTAAGAACCATATCGGGATCACAACCGGCAGTCTAACAACTGCCCTCAAGAATATACTCTTGGTGTCATGCATGCCGAGTACCTTCTCCCAAACAAAGTACAGAGGTGTACAAGCAAACCCAAAGGTGATGAACTGTAATATTAAGAGCACTAGTTTCAACCATATGTAGCATAGATGATCAACATTATTAAAACTTTAAAGATAATCTTTTACGCATGGATATTATATTATGTTTTTTTCATGTTTCTACAACCCCAACTTATATATTAACCTGGTTCATAACTATTATAAACCCATTAATCCCAATTTATCAATAAAAATAAACACACATATTAAGTATTAGAAACCCAATCACACATCAATCATTAAAAGATCCTAAGCCCATAATCATTAAAACTCCAACCCACATATTAATCATTAGAAACCCATAATCTTAAAATCCCATCAGGCTCAATTTACCAAAAAAAAAAAGAAAAGAGTGATGGTAGAATTATATATTTATATAGACTAGTCAACACGTATGATTCTGGTTTATAGGACTATAACATAAGATTCCTTTGAAATTATAGCAGTCGGATATGAAAAATATCACCTCAGTAATAAAAAGGCTCTCAAAGAGAATGCACTGACCTGGTGAATGAGCATTAAGATGACTGCAGCATCGCGAAAGCCACTCCGTGGAAGAAGAGAAAAGGCATTGGAATGCTTTAACAGTAGATCGCCGTAAGCCCAATAGACCGAAGTGGCAGATGGAATTGTAAGGGTGAAAACATAGAGAGTGGCAATAAGGTAAATGTATTTGAATTTTTGCGGCTTCCACATGGCATGCATGATTTCCCTGGACGTCATCAAGATCACATATGAACATCAGATCAACAAGGATCAGTTATCCCAATCAAGTCAATTTATCATTAAAAACGTCGTGGATTATTCAGATACCCAACTAACAGAGCATTATTGCTTTCAGGCTATAATACTAAAAGCATCATCATGATCCATGCTCACTACTGTTTTTTTTGCCATGCCATAAAAGTGGCTCATCTTTCTTTTCTTTCTTGACATACACTATTAACGGATTAATGGAGGCCTGGAGGCCTGGAGGGCCACTCTTACCACCGAAAAGGAGAACGACATGGTTATCATAATGACGAACATTGCACATGAATTATAGCCCCATACACAAGGGAGTCATTCCTTCTTGTTATTACTTTCTTTAATAGGGAATGGCATATTCCTAATCGTCACAGTTTTACTTTTACGCACATGGCCATCGAAGACGGTCAAGCACAGAGCTGCCATCAGTATCATGGCTAATACACCTTTGATTGTATAAGAAAAACTAGGGACCTATTCTTCCAATTTAACAGCAAAGTGAAACCATCGTCTCAGGATTAAGAAAGAAACATCGACACAACTCTCACCCTTTTGCATCCGTTGACTAAACACATGAAATTTTCACAATATTCACTCTTATTGATAAGAAATTCAAAGAACACTTACACAGTAACAGCATGCCCCCCAAAAGTGTAAAGTATGTTGGTGGCTCCAGTGAAATAGAGCACCAGCTTATTCGGGGCTGAGTGGGTAACACCAGGTGTCTGTAATTAAACAGTATCATGTCACTGTAGCCAGAAGGAAGATTTCTTGGAGTTAAGCTAACAGAAGTGAAATACTACCTGGCCATGGACAAGCGCTGCGATGGTCAAGTACCAAGCGGTGTAGGTGGTCATTCCAAGGCCGAGGAAAGACCATATCCTGTAGTTGTGAAAAGAAGGGATAAACACAGTCGTAGCACAGCATGCCCCGAAAATATAGGTCCAAGTTCTCTTATCCAATCGATCATTGATGTAGTATATGTTGCTGCAGTCAACCATAGGGGAAACAATCAATTTTAATCACCGAGCAGTCAACACTGAGAGAGACACCATTTGCTTAGAAATCATACTTACCTTGCGCATGCTATAAGTTGTATCACTGAACCAAACAGAAGGAAAGTACAGTTGAAGGCAAGTCCAATAGCCTTCCAGTATGGTCCCAACAAGCCATCCAGCACCTCAAACCACTGCCATCAACAAATTGGAGAACCAACCTTTTTAACTATTATTATGTGAGAGGAGCAACCGTGACAACCGTGACAAAAATGAACTAATGAAGAAGTAAACTAGCATCAAAGGCTTTCACTATGTAAACTAGCATAGAAATCTTTTATGATGCTGATTATTTCAACCGTGACAAAAATGAACTAATGAAGAAGTAAAGCTACTGCCTACAGCTGTTCTTATTTTACATCTAAAATAAGGTATCCTTCATCTTGCTTTTTACCCAATATCGAATTCTCATGCTTACAATGTAGCCTGGGATAGAAAATGTTTACTTCAAAATGACTAATGAGACTATTTCCATGGAGACTCTAAACATAGATCCTCAGTATGCAGGTGAGACCAGCAGATCAACTTCATTTCTCTAGGTTCTTTACATTGCCGAACTTTAATTATCATAGTGTCAAAATCTTATGGAAAAGTGGACACATTATATGGCTTTGCCGGAAAAATGTATGCCACTGATTACCTATTGGAATCCATCAAATACACTCTACTCAACAATATTGTATAGACAATCCATCTTCAAAGAACAGAGTCTTGAACCTCAAAAATAGCTTGGTCTATCCTACCTAAATGAGATCGGATGGGGCGAGGAAAAGGCAAAAACGCAAAGAGTATTGCAGAGTGAACGAAAAGCGTAAAAAAATGATTAAAGCTTTGTTTTATTGAGATTTGATCGTCAAACCAAGAGGAGAAAACAAGAAAAACTATTAAAACCCCATTTTATTTTATTTTATTTTTGAAGAAATAAAAGAATGAAAATCAAAAGATTCTGTAGTTTTGAGTGAAATTCAAAGCTATGTATTTTCTCACTAGTCGCTGCCTTTTGACAAGCAAACAAACAAATTTGGGTGGAAATTTATGAAAACTAACCTGGATGACATGATTTTTGAAGCTGACACCTTCCTTCTCCTTCCTGCTACGATACTCAATATAGAGAACACTGATGAGATATGCAGTCCAACTACCTATCAGACCATAGAAAACCTGTAATATGACTCCTGACAGTATTCCCATTTGAGAGAACGAGTATGGAAGAGTCAACAGCACTTGAGCCACCTGCAGAAACGCCTCAAATTGTAAAAATTCATAACGGGTTCTTTACAATCAGATCATTCTTTTGGTAGAGTCTGTTGCCCGACACAAGTATCATGAATTATTCGAAAAATAGAGACTTTGATGGAAAAATATCAAGGGCATCTGATGAATTGAATGTTCAAGGATGGAAAAGAACCTGATTTGAGGCACAACTGAACCAGGCGTCATAGACAGAACCACCATGCCAGAGAAGACTGGTGACACTAAACTTGGTCTCATCCATCATCATCTCCCCATCTTCTCCCCTTTCTTCTCCTTCCGCTTCACTCACTATCGCTTCAGATTCCACTTGCTTCATCTCAGACATCGTTACAACTTAATCTGCAAAACAACAATAACCCAGATAAATGGCAACCCCCTCAAACACGAGATGTGAACGGTCTTCTCCTTGCTGCGAGCAACTAATCACCCGTTTGTTCAACAAAACACAGAACAGACCAAAACCCACAAACCAAAATGATTCGCTCACCACTCTACACTTGCACAAGCTTGTACGAGATCCGGCTTTTCTGGGTTAAGTAATTTTCAAACAATGCGCAAACAAGATTGAAGATGAAGAAGGGTAATGTTGATTTTGTCAGTGAATTCGGTTCAATTCACTTCAATTCGTTGCAGATAGATGGCAAGGGACGGAATAGGAAGAGTGGCGCTGCCAAGATGTTTTTTTCAGCAGAACAATATTGAGGAAGGGAAGAAAGCTAGCTGGGTGATATAACTACAGGTTGCATCTACACTCTCTGTATCTCTCTCTCAAAAATGGGGACAGTGCCATTAATAAAAAAGCAAGGGGATGGTGTGCGAGCATCTTCAAATTTTTTATATGGAGTGTTTGATCTTCTTAATCATGGCTCCTCGTGGGGTCACATGAGTACTCTGAAATTAAGGGTCATAAGATCTACCAGTGGTAGTAGTATAAGATGAGATACTCTCATGTCAATCAAACAGTGATACTGTTTGCATCTTTAATGTAAGCCTTAAGCAGCATTAGCACGAGAGAAGTTTGCTAAACTAAACCTTGATTTGTTTCGAGAAGCAAATTACTTATGGTTTTGTCCAGAGGCTAATAAGGTTGCACACGAGATGGTCTTTTTCGGCGCCGATTATTGTTATAAAGGGCAATGATTTTCATCCATAACGGGAGTGTATTTCCTGTATTAGTAAGATCGGCATTGAGCAATAAGGCTTCATCTTAATGGGTTTCAGGAAAAAAAAAAAACAAATGATGATGAAGGGAAAAAATTCGTGATTTTTTTTAGACGATCTAAAAGTATAATCCTGGAAAAAAAATAATTGATGCCTTATAGTCAGTTTTATAAATTTCGATTTAATTGGTTTGCTTGTTGGTACTAAGACTTCTTTCTCTTCTCACGCCCATTCTTATTGAATCAAGATAAAGAGGGTGAGAGTTGGGATGATAGTGACAGAGAAGAAAAGCTTAGTGTGAGATCTTTGGGGTGTCTCTCTCAAATCAAAAGCTTTTGTGCTAATTTTAAAATAAAATATGGGAAAAGGAAAGGGAGACCTTTGATGAGCAACTTCCACTACCAAGAGATACCACTCATTATCCGGATAGTGGTCGTAGTAGGAACTGGTCATATCAGTATATATTGCTCCATGTCCTGCGAAGAAATTTTTTTTAAAAGAAATATTATCTTATTACATACCCTCCAATGGAGGTTGAAATATTTTGAAAATGCACCTTTTTTTGCATGAATTTTGATCCAATAAGGTCAATAATTCATGTTGTGTGATATCTTTTCTTTATATAATAGAGAGTTTGATTACAAGATCTTACCAATTTGAAAGAAACACAAACTACCATCCTAAAATAGGATGAGAATAATCTCTTCTAAGAATAATCAGATTTGAAAGCAAAAAGTAAATCTAAAGATACTATTCAAACATTTAAATTTAATCCAAAAATCCCAAAACAAACAATTAAAAAGAATGACTATAGTGATTAGGGTCCAGTAATTGTAACTTTCTTTTTCCCTTATGTGTTTTTTTTTTTTTTTTTTTGTATGTGTTAGTGTTATTAGATTAGATGATAAGTTCTAGAAATTAGTGATAAACAAAACAGGTTCAATGAAGTTCTAATTTAGGTAGCAAAGATTCAAACTTAGAGGACAGAAGGTCTAAGATCAAAAGATCAACAAAAGTGCAAATTAGTAGATCAACATAGTGTCGATTGTCTGGATTAGGTCTTCACAACATAGTGTACTTTATATTGCACAGAATGGACTCAGTCAACTGATTAGAAGCAATGGTTCGATACATAAGGATAAGTGTTCTTGTGTCATAGCAGAGAAGAACAATATAGCTCAATACAGGACAAACATTTTTTAGTCACAGTGATAGAGTAAACAGAGAGGATCGTTTTAAGGAGTGTTGAGAGCCGATATTTGGACAGTTCTTGATCGAAATAAAAGGATGAGATTATTTCACATGATAAATTAGACAACAGTTAGTTCACGGGTTTTATTTTTAAATTAGGAATGATAGTACAACTTTAGCATTTGATCTGACTGATAGATATTCAATTGTTTGTCTTGCTGTGAGAAACAAAGATCAAGCTATCTAAACAACAAGCTATATCAAACAACTCGGAGTCACATTAAAGGAGGTGTCTAGATAAAGGATAACTAATTTAATAAAGAAATCAGGAGAGTTCTAAGGAATCTTCAAGGAAGATATTCAATAGAGTAAAATACATCAACTGTGTACTTTACAAAAAAAAATTAATGATAAATCAAAAATTTATTTATAGTGAAATATCTTTTATTTTGATTACACTGACGAGTAATAAAAGAGTGGACTTATGTTTTAAATTTAATTAAATCCTATTATCAAATCCACTATAAATCATTATGCATTTTATTTTCTTGTTTTGATTTATGATTGATTATTCTGCCTAGAAAGAAAGATAGGGAAGACTACAAAAGATGAAAATCCTCAAAATCAAGAGAAACAAAATCTTGGTTACTCATTAGAGCTCTTACTCTGTTGAGTCATCAAATCTCAGCTACTTGCTCACTAAAAGTATTGTAGCTTTTATTTTTATTTTAAATTAGCCTATTCAATCTCTCTTCCCCCCCATCTAGGATCATTGACATATTAGGTCTTACAGTATGTATTTAACTATCTAAACTATTACTTCTCTTCCCCTCCATCTAGGATCATTGACATATTAGGTCTTACAGTATGTATTTAACTATCTAAACTATTACTTTTCTCAACTTGCTTCTACCACTAAGTTGCGATTGATGTTTTTGGTTATTTATGTTTTGGTCTGTAAACCATTACTTCGCTTTCATGTTGCGAGGTTTTCGATAAATATAAGTTTTAGGTGTTGAAATTAAAAACTTAAATTTGTACCAAAATTCTAGAAAATATCGGATTTTCGAGACAGATATCAAAGAAATAGTATAGGAAAATTGGGACGGTATGAGGCAATACTTTCTAGGTATCAAAAAAGTCGGAACGGGACGAGAAACGATCAAGAAACGGACCGTCCCGTATCACACATCCTTGTAATTACGACTGATTTTCGTGATTAGAACTCTTCCTTTAATGTTGTTTGTATAAAAAAAAACAGTTACAAAATTGTGTCATCGTAGGCCAACGATCTAAATAATGATTGAGATGATGGGATCGTTTGATGATCAAAAGCAAAAGTAAGATTAACAATAATAATTATATTGTGTATGTAAATATGATATTATGTAGTTGAGGGCCTACGCTTGAACCCTTATATTTATAGTTTTCACACTATATCTTTGTAGGAAATTTACCTAGAAAGATAACTTAAGAAAATATATTACATATTAGGAAATAAAGATATTAGGTATGGATATCATTATTTCCATGATTGTTCTCTCAAGTCTCCTTATTCCCTAACTATCTTATGGTAATAATTTAAGAGATAACTATGATAATTATTTTTGTGTGCAACAACTACTATTCCTTTCTTTCGTTTCAAGAAAATCACGATGTTTAGTTCGCATTGACGGATTAATATATGAGTTGCACATTTAGAAGCTGGAAGAAACCCCCGACTAAAATGAAAAAAAGTCATCATTTATACAAGAGAAGACAAGATCAGAGTCTGAGACTTATTTCCAGATTAAAGATGGGATGATCCATCCGAGTCTGAGGTCACTAACGATCATGACTACAGTAGCCGAACCGAAATTTGAACATAGGAAAGATGTTCAAAGATAATGGATTTTGATTCTAACTGTGTATGAAGATCGTGAAGTATTAAAGGGTTAATCATGGAGAATCGAGCTAACATGTATTGATGAGCTTTAACGTGATCCAGCATCGTTAAGCAAAGACACTTCATGTAAGGACGCAAAGCATTTTATTTAGCTATTGGGGTTTCAACAAGAAATTCAACAGCCTACGAGTCAAAATGATAAACTGATAATACTCAAAGGCTAAAAACTTCGAACAGGAAACAAAAGAAAACCCAGCAAAAGCAATTGCTCTGCAATTCCTGCACTGGGAAATTGGGGGTTTATTAGCATAGTCATCACAGGCAGGGCAGTTTAATTCACAACCACCATTTCCCTCCTGTACTATCTACGATGCAATTCATGTACATGAAAGAAGAAACTTGCGTCGTAAAGCACAAACCATAACCTAAATCTACATAGCAGAAGTAGCATCATCATCCTGCTCATTTGCCTTCATATTTGTCACCATGGCGGACTCAGATCCCAATTCCTCAGCAGTCACAGCTCCAGTATCTTCCTCATCTTCGCTCCTGAAGTGGGAAGCATAAGACAATGGATTGCGTGTCGAGCTCATCCTCAACCCACGTATCGTTCTCATGGCAGATAAGGTACTCCTGTATATATCATCAGCTCCTTCGCCGAGCGATGGAGCCTCGA
Organism: Drosera capensis; assembly: GCA_001925005.1. NCBI lineage: Eukaryota > Viridiplantae > Streptophyta > Magnoliopsida > Caryophyllales > Droseraceae > Drosera > Drosera capensis. The sequence goes on along the minus strand of LIEC01012183.1, from coordinate 35,412 downwards.
GGTGAGGGCCCTTTGCGTTGTTAAGGAGTGTGTTGCCTTGATTGTGAGAAACCGATGTTGACTCAATGACTTCCTCCTCAAGAGGGAAGAGAAGCTCGAGATTAGCTTCGCACTCCCGGACGAGCCTTGTGAGAGGTTCTGTTGTGAAGAAAGGTTGATGTAGAGCCCTTTGAGTGAATGGAAGTTGGAGAAGTCCTCCCGTCCTTTTGTCAAACTTCTTCAAAATTTTAACAAGTCCTGCAATGCGAGGATCATCATATTCTTAAGAAAATAGAAATGGAGTTCAAATTTAAAATCGGAGAAGAATATAGAAATGGAGTTCAAATTTAAAATTGGAGAAGAATATAGAAATGGAGTTCAAATTTAAAATTGGAGAAGAATGAAATATGATGATGACTGATAATTGATGATGGAAATCAAAAGAGCAACAAAGAACTGGGAAATCGCATGCTGCTGACAAAGGATATACAAGGGCCAACATACCTGCAAAATTCAAGGAGCTATAATTTTCAAGCAGCACCATTTCACCGTGAATGGTGACAAAGTCCTTCCGGATTTCCATAATTTCTTCACTGAATTTACTACCCAATGTAAGAAATCCATCCAAGCTTCTATTTTCCTTGACCCTCTCAATTCTTTCCTTCAGTTCCTGTTAACATCAGGAAAACAAGTTAACAAGGAGGAAGATTAAGTAATAGTAAATCACATGTCGCTTCAAAAATTCATCCTGCTATTATCACGAGGAGGAACCTTTTGGTCACTTTATGCATAAGCAAAGCACAAAAATAACATGGTAAATAATCTTTAATACCATGAATGTCTGGCTGCCATTATCCATGAGAGAAGGGAAAATGGCTAGTGAGACACAACTTCAAAATGAGACAGCAAATGAAACCAGAAATACTGCTGTAAGTTAAGGTGGAAAATGATAGCGGCAAACAGCAATCCAGCATTATCAATTTAGGCTATCTGGCATTCAAGGTTCCCACAGACAGCATTGTCAATCTTGCAAAAAAAAGTTGCTGAACCAGAAGTATTAAGATGACAATTGAAGCCGAGAAGTGCAAAGATCTAGACAATTTCTTCTCAGTCGTCTGTAAAGGGATAAGTCAGCCACAATCCAATTGAGGGATTGACAACTCGTGCTCAGGGAATAGTCTTGCATGTCCCCAAAAAGAAGTCAGAGAATGCCACAGGAAACACAACTCACCATCCAGGAGATACACATGGGGAAGCACGCTATTTCTTCCACCTTTTCCCTTAGTCGACTACAAAGGCAACTATGTATCAACATTGGGAGAACTAGCTAACCATGGTTTGAGTGTTCCAAACATGATAGAGCATGAAAAGAGCGCCTATTAAAACTCTATAATTGTGACTTAAATTTCAGCCTAAAGAACCTTTTACACCTTTATACGACAACTTTATGATGAAAAGAACATCTACTAAAATAGAAGCAAGAAAATTTAATCATTCCAGCACAAGTTAAGACAGACAACTAAAAAAGAGAAGACTTCAAACCTTAAGTATATGAATAAAACAGAGCCTTACAAACAGGATTCATGATTAGTGTTAAAACGCCCATGTTTTGTTCAGGTTAAACCTTTCGTTTGTCACATTTGAGTCTTTTATTTTGTATTCTTAGTTTAGTTTTAGTTTTGGAGCGTTGCTACTGTTGTTTGCATATATCGAGAGAAACGATTTTTGATGGTTTGTGAAAATGGATGAAATAGCTTGACGATTGTGGTGATGAAGTGTGATGATTTGATGATCGTTGATGATGATTCTTATGATTTCGGGTGATGCGCGTGTGCATTATATATTGGCACTGATGTTCGAGAACATTTAAAGCTGTTTTGGAGCTAAACCGATGCGTTTGAGGCAATTTTGAGCATGGATAAACCATATAAGTAAAACGACACATAGAAGATGATTCAAGGCCAATTTGAGCATGGTTTGTCGAGTCGATACGTATCGACGAATGCATATCGCTTATCCAAAAACCGATTCCGATATGCCCCTGATATGAACGATACAACCATATCGGGGGCATATCCGTCAATATGGTCGATACATACTGCGTATCGGACCGATACGGGATGATACATATCATTTTGATTAAAACCAATTTTTTTACCCTTTTGATCAAGGGACCAGCACATCACTTTTTCTTCCACTTTCCTCACTTTTAAAACCAATTAAAATTAAATCACAAAGTGAAAGCTGTTTTAGTTGGTGAGGGTGGTGATGCCTCGCTTAGCTCTAGTTTCCTTGACGATAATGATGATCATTGTGACACTAATCTCCCCACAAGGGATACAATGATGATGGTGTTGATGTGGGTGTCGTGAAAATGGCGACTATATGACGGCTATGACAGATACAGTTTCTGATGCTTCGATGCATCAGGATCAGAATATGAAGACGCTCGTTATTCTTCGTTTATTTGAAGTGTGCTACATTATTGTATATTATATTGACATATTTCCCATCTTTACACTTGACCTACTTTGTCTTGTCATTTAGACTTTCGAGTTGTTGGTTTTATTTTTTTGTGTTATTTTCGTATTTTTTTTTTGTTAATTCTTATGCTTGTTATAGCGTTTTTAATGTGATTCGAAAATTATTTTGCTATAAAAATGAGTAGAACTCTGTATCGTTCCGTATCGATCCGCGTGGTAACAAAGTACGGATACGAGATTAATTCGGGAATAATATAATACCAAAAAAAACAGGAAAGAATCATGAAAACGGAAGGATAAATACGCCATTAGAACGATACGATGATTTATAAAAAAAAAAAAAAAGAAATACGGGATTTATATGGGTCATACACGGAAAAAAAACAATTAATATGAATAAAGATATATTAATCAAATACAACCAAAAGAGATAACAAATTGGTTAGTTTTTAAGTGCTAACTAGATAGCATACTATTTACATTTTTGTTTTTTTCTAAAGTATCTCTTGTTTTGTTTAAAATCCGTTTTATTCCCGACTTTTACAAATTAAACGCGAATTACATTTTTTTCTCGAATTATTCGCGTTTCTTACGAAAAATTCGGATTTGATACGCGTAATCAATAATCCGCGATTTTCGTATTTTTCCCCAATTCTTCGTAGATTTTGTGACAGAGTCGGACTGTAACGATATGTATCTGATACGTATCGTTTTTGAAAAAACCAATACAAATACAGTTTTTGATACGGCGTGTCTTGATTTTAAGGGTGAAAATGATGTCATTTGAAGTGTTTTATGTTGATATAAGGGCTACATAAGTTATACCAGTGATCAAGACGGAGTTTGGAGTAAACAATGTTGTTTTCGATTGTTTCAGGTCTATAACGACCGTGTCTACCCCCGTCACGTCAATGACACTACCTACACTCGTGCCAGACAGCCAGTTTTTGAAGATCACGATGGTCACGCCCATGATGGAGCCCGTCACGGGCATTATTTTACAAGATTTTTTGAAATTTTCACTAGATTTTCTCTGTTTTTACTAGGGTTTTTAGTTTTTCTATAAAAATGGATGTTTGTATTCGCTTTTATTAGAAATTTTGATCGTATTTGACGGTGGGAGTCCATAGTTTAGGCCACTTATCATATTATTCTTCGTTACTTTGGATTGGATCTTGGTGTTTGGCGCTTCAATTGTTGGATATTGCTACAAATCTTATTCATTGGACATCGGATTATGGTTTCATCGTTGTATTATCTTCTATCCTTTCAATTCGTTTTTGATTTGATTATGATGATGCATGTTATGATTATGATTGTGATGATTTCTATGCCTATAATTGAGTAGTTGATGCATAGAGTTGATTGATATAATTTGAGTGTAGAAGGATCATTAGAGGATGTTAAATCTATAGAACCAGATTTGTATGATAATAAAAGTTGCATGAAATCCGATCTTTATCCTATACATGTTATGAAATCAATTAGATTGACCACTTATTAATGTCATGAACTAACTATTAATCACGCTAAGTGATTTGAGTATAATAGTAAGTAGAACATCATGATTCAAGCTCATTGTCATGAATACTAATTGATTGATTGCATGTAAACCCATATAGTTTAACTCATTGCTATATGTGTTTATGTTTGACTTGTTCTCTCATTCTTATTCAATTTATTTATCTTTGATATATAAGAGCTCATCGGTATAATAGGGATGAATAGATTTGATTAATTATACAAACTCATTGGTAATTAACAATCTAGCGAACGTGATTCTTATGCCCAATAGTGTCACAACCAAACCTTTCCGAATACAAATCAATCTGATCCTTGAAATGAGAATGAAATTGATCTAATCCCTACACAGTAATTAATTAAAAAAACACCTCTATTTATTCCACAACAATTTAGTTAGTTTAATTTGGTGTAATTTATTTAATTTTAAATCCGCCAAGAAAACTTAATTTTCTTAATTTTAATAGTTTTTTTGTCGTGACTAGAAAAAAAAATATTACGAGCGTTCCTATGGGTTCGACCCTTACTTCCAATACTGCATTAATTTTAATATTTTTAGAGTGTAAGTGAGTGCATATAAATTCTAATTTGACATGCATACGACAACACACATCAATTTAGATGCACGATTTGTAATTATCGCACAAAAAGATTTGCAACCTCACAACCAAATGATTTAGTGACAGCCAAACTTCAATCTCTATGCATCAATAATAGAAGACTTTCCGAAACAAAGGAAAAAAGGTGTAGTTTAATATGGAATCACAACATAGCAGCTTGAGCCACAGATTTACTAGAAATTAAAGATTTAGATGCCCATTCATATAACAGCTCAAACCACCTAGCAGTATCCTCACCTCAAGGATCTGACCTAAACCCATAAAATAGTTTACTGCCCTTTAGATTGCGAATAATTCTATGATATGTTCCATGAAATACAAACTAAGATGCTTTGATAAAGAAACCAGATACTGATCCATCGTTCACTGATGCTAAGCTGTGTTGGTGTTACCAACATGGAACTAACATTTTAACAGTCTGATTTTACTTTCAACTTATCTAATCCACAGTATGCTCATCCAACCTTCTTATCCAGATCACTCATGAAACGCACATCCTTTTAGGTGAACAAACTTCGGTCCAAATGGGTTGCAAATTACTAACACACAAAAGAACGTTTCTAGTTTAGCTAATCATTCCCAAATATGTATTAACATCATTCCTTACATCACTTCAGCTGACAGCACAATCTCACACCTCACATCAATTTCATCAAAATACTAGCTACTCATCTAAGTACAAACTTTTTGCCTAATCCTAGTCTTTAAACTCTTTCCCAGTTCGCCACGCATTTTCAACTGATGCAGCTCCACAATTTGACCATCCACCCTATTCTATAATACTAGAGATGTTCTTAGCGGCATTCAACAGAAATAAGGATATGTGCGAGTAGATTTACCTAAATAAACCGTGGAGAAAAAAAATAGAATATATATGTGAATTGCCAATAACCTATCAGCTTAAGCTTTTGGGTTAACAATTGGCACAGTTCACCTGTCTATTCTACTCAGGGCCGGTTGGGGTGTGGATCCTCCCTTGGGCTCTTCCCTGAGTCGTAACAAAACATACAACCCCACCTCTACAAGTATGATCAGTCTGTTACTCCGTAGGGTATCTCACAATTTAATCAAACAGAAGAAGCATATAGAGCTCAACCTATCATTCATGAAGCCCAAACTTTAAAGAGAAACACACATAACTTAAGTGCCTACCGCAACAAGTGCCGAAAGTCCACATCTTGTCAATCATACTGAACAGAAGGAGCATCAAACAAGTGTGAAAATCCAGATCATACATCGAATTGCACTAAAATTCCATTAAATCCCCTCCGATACTGTGAAACCTAGTTTCCGATCACTCTTAAATAGCCTGGCAAATTCCTCAACCCCAGAAAACAAAAAACACTGAATCGCCGAATCCCACCCAAACATGATTCAGAAACAAACTCCAAACAAACAAAACAGAACCCAACCCAAGACAACAACGCATCCCTTCCATAAAAAAACTCCTCACCTGAAACCTTATCACGAACTCCTCCTCCTTGTCGACATAGAAATCATTAAACTTCTCCAACTCCTCATTCAATATCCTCACGAACCACTCCTCGAACTGCACCAACGAAATCGACCCTGCCGCCTCATCTTTTCCCTCAAACGCGTTTTCATCATCAATGGTGGTATGTTTGATGAGTTTTTTGAGGGGTTTGTAGCAGAGGAACTTGTCCCTCCATTCCGGTAGGGTTTCTTCCAAATGGGTCCTGAATTCTCGTCCGAATTTCATTTGGTTTTGGACTGATTTGGGGATTGATGATGATCGAGGAGGCGTCTAGGGTTAGGGTTCATGAATTGAGGGCGGAGGAATCGGGGGAGTGAGTGGGGAATTGGGGAGTGCTGATGATGATGATGAGCTTGTTTTGTTATGGATAATGGTAATTATGATGATTGACTGGTGAGGTATGGAAACGTTTTTGTGTTTATCCCATAGTAGTCCCGTGATGTGTGTGATCTAAAGCATTATCTGAACCGGTCAAGGTCTGGGTCATAAGGTAAGGTTATGTGAGAGTGGATATTTTCGGTTTTTTTTTTAAAACGATTAATTTTTTCTTAGGTTTTGTGTTTATCTTGTAGTATTCTCGATTTTGATAATGATGATGATAATTATGAATATTTATCGAGATAAAATTTGATTTGCGTGACAAAACGATCAAACGTTATTTCTTGAAAAATTATCGTCAAATATTAATGATAATTAAAATTATATATTTCAATCTGACGTCAGTAATATAATTTTCTTGCGTTCTTAAGACATCAAATGAAACTTCTTAAAATAAATATTGAATAATAAAAAAATTAAATAATATAATTAAATTAGGAAAGAGAGAATATATTGATTAGGAGATAAGTTAGTGAAATACTATACTGTAACATCAAGTAATTTATATGCAAAAAAAATTTCCAAATGAAAAAACAATTCATTTACTTTAAACGACTAAATTAAAATATTTCATTTATTATAAAATAAAAAAATAACATTAAATAATTTTTAAAATTATAAACAATTGGTTTAGGGCCAGACTGGATCGGCACTTTGAACAAGGGATAAGATAAGGGTGGGCCATGATTCTTAGGGCAAAAAGCCCTTGGGGACTGGACCGACGCAAATCCTTTTATTTTGATACCATTAAGTTGAAGCAACTTTTTCCTTATTTGTACGAAAAAGATTAAATACAGAGCAACTTTTATTCAAATCATATAACAAAAAACTAATTTATTTCTAACCCACTCAAAGTTCATTAATATTTATCACAAATCATTTCATAACCTTAAACTGAAACATAACATTGTCAATAAAACATAATCAAACATCGATACAAAGTTTGGAGTCGTTGGATCACGAAACGCTGGAGGAGGAATTCCGTTTAGAATAGCAAAAATTCATATGCCTATTTGCATTCGTCTTTTCACTAATCATCGACAGAGTATGGGCACACTTTTTGCATATAACTCCGACTATCTTTCCATTTTTCAATACCTTATTGAAATATTTCCAACAATCCCCATTTTACGTATCCAAAGTTATTCTGTATGGAGATGATAAAAAAAGTTAGAGATGAAGAATGAGATGATGGTAGAATTATTGTGAAAAGCTTTGAGGGATTGAGGAATATTTACAAAATTAAAAATATTTTCACATGATCAAAACATCCTTATTTATGTCTTTATATAATCGTTATAGTAGGATATATAGGTAAAAGGGGCTTTAGATTTTGAATTTTTAGGGATTACGATGGACCGATATGAACCGAGCCTTAAGTGGTTCGATCATCAGCCTTAAGTGGTCCGATCCCGGGATCCTTTAATCGGTCCTAACGGGTGGTTATGGTCAAGTTTCAGCCCAACCCGCCACATGGAATGCCGGATCAGTCTGGTTCAATGCCTATTGGGGCCAGTTCTATCCGATTTCACAAGTCAACCGTCCCATTACCCATGGTAGCACTTAGGCTGCTCACATTTTTAAATAGGACAAAGTAGTGTATTCTAATTTTAAAAAAATGGACAAAGTAGTATGCAACTGTTTTGTTGCAGATTAGCAGAATTAGTCTGCAGTTGAGATTTGGGTCCTTTGGACTAATCTCTTTGTGTCCTGTAAGTTTTCTAACAGTTTTAAGATAATCAACAAAACAGTAAAGGACATAAGAATATATACTGATTCAAACAATAGTTGTCTAATGACCAACGAAAGTTTAGTCCAATCTTTCCTGGTGACCAGTATAATAAAACCAAGACGGAGTTAAATATCTCTTTATTTTTTACTTACAAAGAAATCTCTTACAAGTTTATAAACTTACTACGACTAAGAACCAAACTCTTTCCAGAGATCACTTTTGGACTCTACCGTACACTTGTACTTAATACAGACTAGTGAACTTTTTTTCTCAAATCTTCAATCCAGCATTTGAAAATAATTACACAAAGTTGTTGAAAGATTTTTTAGCTTGTTAGCAGTTTCTCACAATCGTCAAACCTTCTCATTCTGAATTGGATATCCTTTTATAGGGCTTAGGAAATTGATGTGTGTGTAAACATGCATCATTATCTTAGTTAAAGTTGCTTGTTTGTGTGAAGTTTTTTGTTAATTTTTATCATTGTAGTTCCTTTTACTATTTAGAGCATTGATATTGCCGTATTTTTTGTTTTCGTTGTAGAGTTGAAAATAATCGAAACTTTTTGGTGTAATGAATATTTTGGGGTTTTCAAAACGATTTTTGGGTACTTGGAAATGATTTTCATATTCTAGTATCTATTAGAAAGAAAAGGAAACAAACAGGAGAAAAAACGAAGTTAAATTGCAAACGGGAGTTTTTCATCAGATTTTCCAGAAGAATTTCACGGACAACATCAAGAGCAAAGTCAATGAAGATTGAGATCTACGCTATGCTAAGTTCCACCATTAAAGGGATGATCATCTAGACCAATCTCTGTTGGTGTAGGATTTAGTATCTCTTTTCTGCATTCTTTGTGGTTTGTAATGACATTTTATGATCGTTTTATGAATTATTCATTTCTCATTATGACAGTTGTAGCGTAAATCATTGAGTATGGCTTAGTGATTTAATCTTGTCTATGGATTTTATGAGATGTAATTCTTGAATTCAATAATTTCATGTTCAAAACTTATGGTATCATGTTTATATGTTGATTGATCCTTAATTACTAATTATATGTATTATGATTGATCACCTTAATCAGAGGAGAAGTATGTATGCAATCAAGCCATTCTCTTTTGGTTGATGTTCATAACAAGTTCATAGGATAATGACATTCTCTTTTGATTAATCCATGATCACATGAAAATGAGCATGATATGATGCTAATCTATGTTAGGTCAATATTATGAGGTGTTTAGAGGAATTTTCATAATATAATATGTTTAGTCTGTGTTACATTCTCGTTTGGACATAGAGTAATTATGTTAATTTGGTTATGACATGCTTTATGGTAACCAACAGCTATATCGACAATTCTCTCTTTGTTGAACTTAATTATAAACACATATCATAATAGAACATGAAATGAAAATCGTTAGTCTATGATTGAAATTCATGACAAGTGAAGATCACGAAAATCATACGCTGTGTCAAATTAGATTACACATTCAAAAAAAATAAAAATCTAAAATCAAATCATCTTAATGTAATATATTGCTCCGTTTAATTTTTTATTACTTTTCAACTACACACCCCTCTCCCTCCCCCATTTTTATTTTATTCAACTTAATTGACTAGGAATACTTCACTATCTTAGTAATCACTCCATAATTCCAACTTTGTTATATAACTTCTCGTGAGATCGACACCTCTCATAATTATATTATGTATTTTTATGGGGAATTAATTTATGCGCATAACGACACACGTCAAATTTTGGCACCGTTGTCGAGGAGTTAACAGTGAATTGTGTGGTGTCTATTTTTGCTTGTGAATTAGTTCTATTACTATTTTACCTTTTTCTTTAATTTTAATAATTGTCACAGGTTGCGTAGAATCTCAAAGGATCAAGAGGACGACCTCAACATTATCACAACAATAAAAAAAGGGAAGAAATTGGTGAGATTGTTCTTTATCTTTATCTCAATTTATTTTTATCATGGCTTATAATTATGGATCATATAGTAGGATGAATTCTCAATCTTAGGATCATTCTTATTCTCAAATGTTAGATGAAATTGTCAAAATGATTGAAAAATGAATAATAATTTGGATAATAGGCATGTGAAAATTAGTTAAATGTCGAACAACAAATTAACAACAGTCCATCTTTTCAATCTTATGTATATTCCAATGAAATGAACATATTTTTACAACCATCACAAACCCAATATGGATATAATGCTTATTATAATTCTTATAACGATGAATGTTATCAAAATTACTGTGGGGGTCATCAACATTTCCATCCATCACTGCCTAGTAATTATTGTGACTATTCATATAGTCAATCCTCAAGAGGACTCACAAGATTCAAATTCTATGTCCGTAGATGATATGGTTAAAATGTTTGAACATAACCAATGTATTATTAAAGAAGCATTTGAAGCCAATAAGCATAGATTGCAAAGTCATATGGTTCAACTCAAAGCTATACCATTACCATTTTCAATAGAAACTCTAATCCTTACCAATTCAATTGAACAACCACAAAAGCATGAAAAATTAATCATATTTGAGTATGAGTCGGATGATGAATTTGATCTATCTTGGGACTATTTTATTGAGAAGTATGATAATAATGCACAAATGGAAAATCAAACTGAACTTTCTAGGGATTCTATCAATATTGATGCTTTGAAAAATTTATTGAATTCATATTATGAATTTAATCAAGAAGTTTTTGAGCAAGAAATTGAAAATACTCAATCGGATTCAAATGTTTCAAGTTCTATTGAGTGTCAAGAAAAATCCTTTTCTAGTCTTGAAAAATTGAAAAGTCAAACTTATCAACTCAATTGTGAAGCAAATCCATTAAACATTCTAATTTTCAATGAAATTGAATTTGATAAGTTATAAGAATAAGAAAATCATGCGATAAGTGAAATTGATGAAGATTTATCTTCTGTAACTTTAACGACAGCTAAATCTTTTGGGAGTTCAATCCTGGCTAAAATATTCACGACAGATTTATGAGACTTTATCACCTTCTTTGCATCAACAAATGCATCAAGCACTTGATTTGTAATTTTTTGCATATCAAGGATCTTCTTAAATTCAAGTTCAGTTTTACTTGTGCGAGAATCGAGGTAAACAGTGTTGAAGTCCTCCAAATTAATTTCTTTAAATCCTTTGACAAAGTCTTTTCTTTGTCTTTATTTTCTCCCCGTAATGCCAGGAAAACTATTTCATCAAAACGACAATTAGAAAATCTCGTCGTGAATAAGTCTTTGTTAGAGGTTCGAGATACCTAACAATAGATGGAAAGTCATATCCCACATATATTCCGAGCCTACATTGTGGATGCATTTTGGTCTTTTGTGGTGGTGCAATAAGAATATAAACTGCACAACTAAATACCCTTAGATGGGCAATATTAGGTTCATGACCATATACCAATTGATGTGGTGAATACTGGTCTTGTGTAGAAGGCCTTAATTTCATAAGTGATGTTGCATGCAATATAGCATGTCCCCAAGCGCTCATTGGTACTTTTGTTTTAAGCAGCATAAGCCTTATCATTTATTGGAGTCTTTTAATGAAACTCTCGGCCAATCCATTTTGTGCGTGCACATGAGACACATGGTGTTCAACATTAATCCCTATTGCAACGCAATACTAATTGAATACGCGTGAAGTAAACTCGGTTGCATTATCAAGCTAAATCGTTTTAATTGGCTGATTTGAAAACTGTACTCGCAACATTATAATTTGAGTAAACAATCTTGCATGCCATAATTTATTTTCATTAATAAAAGACTTTTGGTCCACGATGGCATGTGTTTCAATGCAAGAAAATACAAGTTGATCATATAAACATGGTATAATGTAATAATTTTGTACGTTGCAACCCGATCCCGCCAAACGCGCTATGTCGTAATGTCGACCACATGTCGTCATATATCTTTGAGTGTGCATGGCTCGTGATGATTTCTACATCAGGTGGTGTAGCTTTGCGTTTGCCTTTTACTGATATTTCCTGTAATATTACATAGAACAGAGACTATATCATAGGAAGATTTAATGTAGGTTATGTTGAGAAAGCAATAAGAGAAAAACTTACATAATTTATAGCAAGGTTGTTTCGAGACAGGGTCATCAACCGGGGCTAGCGGCTCCTCTCCAAATCGACTTTCACAGCTCATATCTTCGTAATCTATGGCAGGCCCGTGTTATGTAAGGATTAAACCATACGCCTCGTGTGAATTAAATAAGTAATAACTTATCAAGTTTTGCAAATCACATCGTTCTCTTTCATTATTCTTCAAACTAGGTTTAATAAATAATAAGTAAACCATTATATCTGTCGAAAATTTGAAATTAGCATGGCCATAAATATGATGTTTGGATGTTTCGACCAACTGGGCTATCATAGAAGCCCCAAGATAACAACAATATCAGAATTACAACAACAACAACAACTCAGATGCTTCCATCAAAGATGGATTTAACGCTTTTTCACAAAAGAAAAGGTGTGAGGAGGACAAGATTTACACAATTTTATCCTCTAGTTGTAAGGAATTTGTTCCCTACGCTCGAAAAAGGATCACATCAAACTGGTAAGGAGCACGGCAATAACAATTATGCAATAGCGTATTAGAGCACCGTTATAGATCCTGCTCAATTGAGACTTTGGTGGATTGTGGAGTTATAGGTTGTGACATCCTTAAAATCTTGGAACCTCAAATTATTTCAAACGCTCATTAAGAGATTTTCTTCAGATCAAAATGATCTTCTTTTAGAAAAATCTCATCCCTCGTACTTTTTTGAAGGTGGCGACAGAGAATACTTGTGGCTTTATTCTTTCTTGTGCGGTTCCCTACTCTTGGTTTTCAATTGTATGTTTGAGATTTTTCTCCACGAGATGCATTTTTGCATCCAGCTTCCAAGAGAGAAAATTGTTCCCATTGACATTGAGAGGTGTGAATTTCAACAAAATATCTGACAATAACAAATTTAATAGAAATGAGTTTTTTGATTGATTATTGCAATTGAAGATAAGAAAAAATAATGACGGCTTAACCGTCCGAGTGCAAAAGAAATAATTAAATAAACATGAATAAGGAAAAAAAATGTCATAGACGTCCATTGTTTAGCAACTTAATAGGTTGATTGAAACGTCCCTAATTAGCATAATTATAAATAATTCATCATAGACGACCGATAATTAACTATTAATAGGTCTGCTGTGCTATCCTTAGTTAGCACAGTAGTAAATATGACGTTTCAGACGACCGTTGATTAGGAGTTAATAGGTCAGTCGTGCCGTCCCTAATTAGCATAGTTATAAATATGACGTCTCAGATGACCATTGGTTAGGAGTTAATAGGTTGGTCGTACCGTCCCTAATTAACATAGTAATAAATATGACGTCGTAGACAACCGTTGGTTAGGAGTTAATAGGTCGGCTATGCCGTCCATAGTTAACACAATAATAAATATGACGTCATAGGCCATCGTTGGTTAGTAATTAATAGATCGGTTGTGTCGTCCTTTACTAGATTAAGCAATATAGATTGATGATATTAATTAAGCTTAATCATTAACTAACCAAAAGTTTAAAAAAATATTCAAAAAACCTCTTGGTGAGGTCATTGCCTTTTACCCACTTGCGTAGGATCACCGAACCATAACTAGAGTTTCAGGACTAGAGTTCGAACCCGTGATCATAGGACTACTATAGTTACAAATGACCCAAAATGACACCCTTTCATTATGTCACTATGTCAGGCTCAAACAGGGGGAGTATATTGTGTATACTTTTTCCGACACAAAACCCAAAAACTTTTAAATCTTAAACACAAATCATTACGTATAATCGAAAATTATTTTATGAGTTCAAATCATGAAAATTTCTTATCTGTAAAAAATACCTTTCTTGTTCCATGAGAAACGGGATAAGAAAAACTTAAGCTCTATGTGTTCATGGAAAATTGGATGGGAGTAAAACCATTTTCATAAAGCTAGAGATAGGTGAAGCAAAACAGTAGAGTCATCATCGACATAGCAATGGCCAGAACTCATGAATTCATTTTTTGTTTTTAGCAAAACATTGAAATAGCATGAAATGAACCAAACACCGCTTGAACACAACTGCACCCTGTAGTACTACTCAATTCAATTTGGTTCTTTAATGGATTCTAAATTACTATCCTAGGGTTTTTCAATGATTATTTATTTTTCTATATGTTAAATAATAACATTGGTTATAATATTTAGATATATGTGTGTGTGTGTGTCAATTAAATTCTATGGTTTTATTTTGATTGTGATTTTGTGTATTTATATGTTTTTATTTTGATTTTGTCATATTGCGTTTTTGTTAATGTTGTTATATATATATATATATTAGTTGTAGTAGGATTTTTCATAATCTTATAAGAATAGGATTGTTTATAATTTTTATAGAAAGGGTTCCTTATATTTTTATTATAAAGATTATAATTTTTTTTTAATTTTTTAATAAAATTTAACATTGAAAAAGATTCAGGATTATTTGAAAGATGGATGACGTCCCATAATTTGACGTGTCTCATAAAATAGTTTTGTGTATTAATATATATAATAGATTGTCGGAGTGGACATAATATTTGATACCTGACTCAATTGGTAAGAATTGATAATATGTTATAAAAGGTATGATTTAGGATAAGAAAAAATGAGAAAAACTGTTGTTTTTTTATTTAAATGTGATCTGAAATACAATAGATAATCATATTTATAAAAGGCAATAGACAGTTGTTTCATTATAAATAACGTCCCGATACAATGAATACTTTACAATGAAGTAAAAGTTTACGGAACTATTGATGTTATCAATTTCATTCTTATTTATTTCATTTTATGTATTCATAATATTATTTTTGTTTATGTGATTGTTCATTTATATATATATATATTTATTTATTTATATTATATTATATAATGGGACAATCACCATTTCCGTTATTACCAGCTTACAGAAACTGAAGATCTCGGTTTAAGTGATAACCGTCAATTTTTTTAAAATTCAAAATTTAAAATACACATTGATTTTTTTAAAAAACAATGAGTGAGACTCCAACGTGTAGAAGCTCCTCTTTTCCTTATACCACCAACATAAATAAAAAATTAAAAGAATAAAAAATGATGACATTTCCAACCAACTCCAAATTAAAACCGTCGCCATTTACGCTCCACCACACACCGCTGCACGACTCACCCCTCAACAGCATCGCATTCTCTCATCACTTTCCTATTTTAATATTTTATGTGATTTAGTAAACAGAATAGTAATTTCATTTAGTTTAAAGTCGATCTATATCCGTAGTCAAACCACCGATCCCCAGATCCCATCTCATCTCCACTGCTCAATCCACACAGCACAGGCCAATCAACCAACCACCAACGATGTCGTACTACCCTCGATCATCCCATGGCGGCGCCCCCGACGACGTCGACGAGGACTTCGACGAGTACGATCCCACCCCTTACTCCGGCGGCTACGACATCGCCCTCACCTACGGTCGCCCTCTCCCTCCCTCCGACGACATCTGCTACCCTCCGGCCACCGCCTCCAACTCTTCCTCGGGCACCGACTTCGATTACGATCGCCCCCTATACTCCTCCGACTCCCAGCCATCGGCCTATGGGGATTCGGCCCTTCAGAGCGAGTATAGTAGCTACTCGAGACCCAAGCCGACGCGACCGGTCCCTGGTGGGCCAGGATCCGATTACCCGCCTCCTCCTGAATTTGGGTCCGGTGGTCCCGGATCTGGGTATGGTGGCCCCGGATCGGAGTATGGGGGATCTGGGTATGGGAGGAAGCCGGAGTATGAGATACCCAGTGAGGATTTTGGATCTGGGTATGGTAGGAAACCTGAATATCAGACACCCAGTGAAGAATATGGAAGTGGGTATGGTAGGAAACCCGATTATGAGACGCCCGGGTCGGGGTATGGATCCGGGTATGGGAGGAAGAGTGAGTATGATGCGCCTCCTCCGAGCTCGGATTATGGCTCAGGATATGGGAGGCAGAGTGAGTATGATGCTCCTCCGCCGAGTTCGGAGTATGGTTATGATGTCCCGCCCCCGAGCACAGAGTATGGAGGTGGTTATGGGAGGAAGAGTGAGTATGATGCGCCTCCGCCGAGCACAGAGTATGGATATGAGGCGCCTCCTCCGAGCTCGGAGTATGGAGGTGGTTATGGAAGGAAGACTGGATATGGGGAAGAGAGTGAGTATGAGAAGCCTAGCTATGGGAGGGTGAGCTATGAGAGTCAGGGAGGAGAAGCGTATGGTGGAACTGGTTATGGTGGTAGGCCGAGCTATGGACAAGAGGCTGGATATGGTGAAGAAGGATATGGCCGCAAGAAATATGTGAGTGGAACTTTGACTCTTTCTGTACTTTGTTTTTGGTTAATGATTACGTCTTGAGGATTATGTGCTGTGTGGTTGAATAACTTGAATGCTCTGATCTGCTTTTGAAGGTTGTTTTTCTCGCATAGTTTTATGAGTTTGGTTCGTATCTTTGTATGTTTGAATGCTTGTGCGTGAATAACTTGAATGCGCTGATCAGTTGCTTTTGTCTGTTGATCCAAGAATAAGATTGGGTGCGATCATGAATTTTGATGCCGCTCCAGTGTTTTTGTGCTGCATGATTCGAATGTTCTCACTGAAGCAGTAGTTCCATTGATACACATGTTAGTCATAGAAGAGAACTACTAGCATATAGGCTAATGTGAGGTTGTAGCAACAGGTTATTGCTATTTGCTTCTAAACAAACTGAACAAGCTCTAGAATTTGGTAGGGAGCTGCAAATTAATTGTAGTCATTTCGATTTGATTGTTTTAGCAACCTCTGAACCTTTTAGATGATCCTTTTCCCGTCTTTTCTTCATCATTGCTTCTTATGTTTGTTTGATTAGAACTTTGTTGTATGCTTACAATGTTAGTTCAATCCTTTTGAAATGTCCCTACTTGTTCCTCTAGTGATTTCCCCAATGTGTGTCTTAAGTATATTGTTGGAGTTACGGGTTGTTCCTTTTTTAAGAACATTAAAGCTTGGAGTTCAGTCAGAAGCTGTGTGTTTAGCTTGATAAAATCTAGGCTTCTCGTGCCATGATTACTGTTCTCAATATCTTTAGCACTCATCTTACTGAAATTGTAATTGAAGCCTGCTGCAGAAGATATGTTCTTGTAAGGTGGTGCAGCCGTGCAGGATGTCTAGTTTTTAGTTCATATATGAACTTTAGACAAGATGTTACAAGGACATTGGTCAAGTAGTAACTTTCATTTGCATCGCTTACTTGGTAGGAAGTGGATTGTGGTTGCCCTTGCTCCTGTAGCTGATTCAGCTCCATAGTCTATGGATGTAGTACTAACAGTAAAAAGAAGCAAAACCAATAGTTTTGTTAGCTTTGATTTTAGACAACAGCTGTAGGTCGTCTTCTCTAATGCTTTATGTTCTGATCATCGCATTTCAATATGCTTATATGCCTTGTTGTCATGATCTAGGTTTCTGCTTCTTGAAGTTATTTTCATTTGTGTCGAGTTTTTATTTGTGGTGGATGGGCAAAATCACTATGCTCTAACATCGTTTAGAAACTAATGATCGCAATCTTTATTCATGGACGTGATAGGATGGAGATGACTCTGATGAGGAGAAGAAGAATCACCACAGGCACCACCACCGCAAGAGCTATGATGACCAGTGAAGAGATCCACGACAAGCTTCAAAATTGCCTGCTATCTAAATAAATGGATGGATATAGTTCTCATCCTTGTTTGTGTGTTCTATTTCCAATGTTGCTGGTTTTCTTTTATGTTTCCTGCTGTTGCTGCTGATGTGTTTTGTTATATGGGTTCGCCACCCTCTCTGCTGTGCCCTATGACTAAATATCTAAACTGTTTCTACAATAAGAATATCTGCTATGCGCTGAACCAGCTTCCCTTTGTAATTACTCATTGTTGTTGTAATATGGTTGATTTTGATGCTCTTGATATGGATCTCCAATGAGTAGATCATCTGCAGCAAGTTCAGAAACATGCTTCACAAGGCTATCCTGTATTGTGAGGGTATTTTTTTTGTGGACGCCTATGCGGTCTTAAAACTGGTATAGATATATGGAATGCTTTCGCTTAGAATGCGAGATTTTGTTTATTCCTCATGACACCTGACCTATACAAGCAATCCTCCCAAACATGATCGGCTTGTTACTTCTCCGATCGGTTGGTGTTTCATTGGTCGGATTCCATCTGCCCCTTTTTTTTCCGGCGAAACTATTATGGAGCTCTACTTAAACTTATACTTCAGCAAACGATAATGTACAAAGTCTCTTTCTGTTTATACAAGTCTATTTCTGTTATCTATATAAATATAAAATTCAAATGTATCAATTTTTTTTTTGGTATTTCGTTAATGTTTTCATTTATTTCATTATTTCTCTTGCATCTTTCTCTTTTTATCTTTGTATAAACATTAATCACAGGAGAGTTTACAATAAACATAATTTTTATGTTTAAATTTCACATTCGATCCAAACTTAAGTCGCAAGTGTACGTTCTATTCTGTCTGTGCTATATTTTGGATACTGTGGATAAGCCAGGTCACTATTTTTTTTGGGATCAACGTTAACTTTGCATTTATAATCTCCCCAGCAAGTACATAAGTGTGCAATTACATTTGTTCGTCTATCTACTGCTATATCATTACATCATGAAGAAAACTATCAACCAGCTGCGCAGGAGATCTGAATTGCGTTCGAATATTCTCCTGTTTCTTTCCTCCGATATTTTCGCCATCATCTCTGCCATGATCATCCTTCTGCGTTTTGCTAACAAGGTTTTCCCCCTTGCTACTTTACTCCACCATGCCAGCCATCCACTCCAACAGCATGCTTTCTTCTTTAATTTCATCAAGGACATCAAGGGCTCCATGACAGCCTACACCACCCCAACAAAAAAAAAAAAAAAAAAAAAAAAAAAAAAAAAAAAGAGGTCTCGAGATTCTGTGGTATGGCCACAGAGAGCACACGCCTCATCAATCACCATCCCTCTTGCATAGAGCTTGTCTCTAGTCAGTATAGCTTTACGTGCCACCAGCCATAAAATAAAGGCCACTCTTGGCCTAAGATGACTGTCCCATACAAAGCAGTACCAACTTTCATGTCTGCGTTGCCCTCTCAGTACTTTATACCTTTAGTCACCTCATATTCTCCTTTATACGTCCATGGCATACCTTGCACAGAACCACAAGCCATCATCATTCAATCTCTTGCCTGCAATATAGACTTCCACATCCAAGACTTTCCTGGTTTACTCAATATTGACCAGACAGATTCATTCTTCAAGTAGCATGCTTTAATCAATTTAAGCCATAACCTTTCTTTATGTTGTTCCAAGTCCCACACGACTTTAAAGATCATGGCTACATTCGATTCATCCAAGCTCCTTATATCTAGGCCTCCCTCCTATTTCGATCTGCACACATCATTCCAAGCAACTAGAACCTTCTTCGAACTCATGCTAGCACCTGACCAAAGATACATTCTACAAATCGCCTCAATTTCATGAATCACATCCTTAGGCAGAAGGATAATTTGTGACCAATATACCTGAATTGAGAGCAGCACAGCTTTGATCAACTGAAGTCTTCCTCCATAAGATAACATCCTAGCATTCCATGACTGTATTCTATGCATCATCTTGTCCAACAAAGGTCTGTATTGGGAGACAAGTAACCTCTTTGCAGACAAGGGACTTACCAGGTATCTAAACGGCATACTTCCAAGAGGAAACCCCATCAGTTCAGCTAACTCACTCTTTAACTGCATGGATCTTCCTCCTATATACAAGGCACTTTTCAATTGGTTTGCCTCAAGACTTGAAATAGCTCCAAATCGCAGCAGCTGGTCCTGGATAGCCATCAGTGATGCTTTATCTGCCTTACTAACAATCATTAGATCATCCGTGAAGCAAAGGTCTACCAGTTTCATTCTTCTACATCGTGGATGAAAATGGAAGGGCTTATTTTTGGCACACCATTTAAATGCTCTAGTCAAGTACTCCATGACCATCACAAAGATGTAGGGTGATAATGGATCACCTTGTCGAATGCCCCCCTTTTAGCCTCTATATAGCCAGTCATCTCACCATTCACATTGACAGTATATGTATCTGTAGAAATGCACTCCATGACCCACCTTCTGAAAATCATTGGAAACCTCAACATGTTCATCATCTCATAAATGCACTCCCAATTCACCATATCATATGCTTTGCGAATATCTAAGGCATCTAGGTGAGATATCCTTGCGTTCATACCCACAGACTAACTCCTGCACTAACATTATATTATCCACTATGCTGCGCCCTTGGACAAAACCAGCTTGCTCTTCACTTATAATCCATGGCATGACCTGTTGCAATCTAGAACAAAGCATCTTGGCAATGACTTTGTAGACTACTGAACAGCATGCAATAGGCCTATAATCATGCAAATAATTAGCACAATCAAATTTAGGGGCTAGGTGGATTACAGTAGTATTCACCTGTTTCAGCAATTTGCCACAGCTAAAAAATTTTAGCATAGCACGAGTAATATCACCCTTAATCCAGTTCCAGCTTTTTTTTGAAAAAATAAGAATTATATCCATCCAACCCGGGAGATTTTGCATTATCAATACCCTGAAGTGCCTGCCATACATCCTGATATGTGAATTCTTTAATTAGATCAGCTTGCTGAATTTTTGTCAGAACATTCCCTTCACTAATGATTCCTGGTTCCATAGCCATCGTTTTGGCTCCTGGGCTACCCATTAGCTGCTGTATTCCTTCAACTATGAGCCTTTTAACCCCTTCACCATCCTGAATTCTCATGGCATCGGCAGTAGTAAGGCTTAGAATTTTAGATTTCGCCACTCTAGCCTTTATTATTGAATAGAAATATTTTATATTCCTATCCATAAGATTTATCCAATTCTCCTTGGATTTTGCCTCAGTATGCTTTCCTCCTCATCTAGCTTCTGTCTATATTGCTTCATTTTCTCATCAGCTACTGACTTATTTTCTTCTGAAAATTATGATTTGAGCTTCAGCAAGGCCTCTTCTAACTCTTTTCTGCAAGCTTCTACTCTGTCTGCTATACATGAATACCCTTTTCGTTGCAACTCAGGAAATGGCTGCTTGAGTGCTTTTAGTTTTTGCATCACTTGATACATGGCTGTTCCTCTGACAGGAAGAGACCAGAGCTGCTGAACAATAGCACTAAATTCAAGTTCATCAGCCCATACATTCAAAAATCTGAAGGCATACATTATCTCAGGCCTTTCAAAGACTTGCACAACACCAGGACAGTGATCTGATATGTCAGTTTCTAGAAAACAGACCTCACTGTGCATAAACTCATCGAACCAAAGCTGATTTGCCAGGGCTCTGTCCAACTTAATTCGCATCCACGAGTTGCTACCCTGATTGTTGAACCAGGTAAGGTAGCAGCCACATTCTTCAAGTCCTCAAGTCCACATGTTTGGAAGCACGCCAACATATCAGGACAAGGCTCAATGCTCACATTCTCATGCCCTTCTTTTTCCTCAACTCTAATGTATGCATTGAAGTCTCCCATAATTGACCATGACAAAACACAAGTCTGCTGGAAATCTATCAAGTTCTTCCATAATTCCATTCTCTGCTACTTCATGTTCCAAGCATAGACAAACGACACTACTGTTTGAAAATCACCCCTCTTCTCCTTGACACTGCAATGCATCACCTGATCTGAGCCTATCATATACTTAACATCACACAGGCTCTTGTCCCATCCCACTTATATCCGACCATTGATTGCATAGTAATAGTTATTGAAACATCCCCATCTACTAAAACAAGAAGAACTAACTTCATTGAAATGCTTAGCCTTCACCCTCGTTTCCAAGACTCCCACTATTTTTATTCTATTTCGTCTAATAAAATGCCTCAAAGCATTTTGCTTTCTGGTTTATTCAACCCCCGTATATTCCAAAAACCAATCATCAAGTGGGGTCACCCTTAGAGGGTGAATCAATATTTCCCATCTTCATACTCCGAGCAGCAGCTAGCATAGGTTCACACTTCTGTAGCACATCAAATTTTCTTGGAGTTATAGTTACACCCTGATCTGAGCTAGGGACCATTACTGACTTCGTCTTCACAACATGCCATGGCCAGTCCTCACGCTCCTGCACCTCTTTATTTGCATTCAGAATAGGAGTTATCACAGTTATACTTTGCTGAGGTTGCTTTGGTCTCCAAACCAAATTCGTCTTAGGTTTAGACCAGCATTCACAAGTCCTATGCCCCCATTTCTGACAGTTTTTGCACTTCTGAGGAACCCATTCATACACCACAGGCTACTCAATCTTGACCCCTCCAGGACGGAAAAAATGAAACTGATTCTACCAGCTCCAATTGAGTATTAACATCAACAAGGATCCTAGGATATGATATCCTCTTCTTCGTCGCAGTCAACAGATCAGTACTCATAGGTTTCCCCACCTTACTTGCTATATTATCCAATGCATTTCTTCCCCAAAACTGCAAATCCAGGCCAGGTAATTGAACCCAAGTTGGCACACACTCAAACATATTATCCATTGCAAAATTTGGCACCCAGTCTCGAAGGATCAAAGGCTTAGAACTGAGAAACCAGTTCTGTTGCAGTATCAATTGCTTGCCCTTATCAATATTGAACTTGAAGATATAATAACCTTCATCATGAAGGTAAACATCAGGTACATACACCTCTGTCCATCGCATCTGTATATATTTCTGCATAGCTGTATATGGAAAAACATCCCCCAACACATATCCAATCAAAGCATGGCTCCAGAACTCCCTCTCAGGCTGCACATCATCCATCGTTAGTCGAATCTCCTCATCCCTACGTTCAACATTTGATAACTGGATTCCATTCCTCAGATCTCGATTTCCCACAAATCCATTCTGATTCACCATCTTCGAAGTTCTCCCTTTCACAACATCAGCATATGATCCAGACTTCTCCTCAACTAAAT
Source organism: Drosera capensis (assembly GCA_001925005.1). Taxonomy (NCBI): domain Eukaryota; kingdom Viridiplantae; phylum Streptophyta; class Magnoliopsida; order Caryophyllales; family Droseraceae; genus Drosera; species Drosera capensis. Next base: position 12,134 of record LIEC01012183.1, on the reverse strand, counting down.
CCGCCCAGCTCTTTCTACTCTTCGATTCCCCTTTCTTCTCAACATCGCCATTCTGCACATGAGAATCCAATCGAACCATGTTCCCAGAGCCCCTCATATCCATTAATCCCAAACTCGCTTCAACTTCATCTAATTTCGTTCCTAGGGTTTCATTCTGACCCATCCCTAACCCTTCATATAGCTCCTCATCAGTCTGAATCCCTATACTCACTAGTACCTTCTTCGGTCGCCATCGTTTCCTTGTCATCAGGCTGATTCCGGCCAGAGATCGTCGTCGACGGAGGGAGCGCCCTGTCCCGGATGGGCTAATTTGGGAAGTTACTTGAAATGTTGGACTTGGGCTAAGCTAAAATCGGACTCGGGCTTAACGAAGCCAGATCCAAATGGCACAAACTCTAAGCCCGAATTCTGAAAACTTTTAGAATCCTCCCGAACATTCTACAAACTTGTAGAGTGTTGTAAGGTTTGATAAAGTTTCTAGAGTTTTTTAGGACACTCTTGTAAATCTTAGGGTTAAGAAATTCTAGAACAAACAGGGTCTAGAACTTTCTTAGGTTGTGTATAAAACACGGGATTGACTCATGTGCAGACCACCGAACAAAACTCACGAAACTTGAGTGCAATAGAAAGTGTTCCTTTCTCTCACAAAGCGTGTCTAAGTTCTCATTCTCACTTTGCGAGTCCTTACTTAGTCATTTGGCAAACGAGTTGGGCTGAGTTTGAGCGAAGTTGTGAGTAGCTTGAGTGGCACACGGATCGCGAAAATCTAACCCCGTGACAAGTGATATCAGAGCGCGATTCAGGTAAGAAGAGAATAGCGGACTAAAACAACATAACCGGATATGTTGAGGAGGCAAATGCTCCAAACGTCACCGTACGCAAAGGGAAGACAAAGTCGAAGGAAGTCCTAACGTCCCTCGAGTCACGACTCGGGAGGGTAGAAGACATCATGGATAGGATGGTGGTGAGATTGGAGGACGATGCCCCAAGCAAAGAAAAAATTGATGCTTGGGAGGAAGCATTCAAGGGTTAATTATAAGGGGTCCTCAACTCATTAATGGACAAACTTCGTTAAGAGTTCCAAGTGCAAGTCGATGATGTTCGTGGGGCTGTAACTTCTCTTCAAGAGGAGTTAAAGATCATGAGGGAGGATATCTCGCTATGCAGGGCGACCATAGCGAATGGGAGCGCCAATGTCGTTGGTAAGGGACCACGCATTCACGCTCCCAAACCAAAGACATTCTCGGGAAAACGAGATGCCAAAGAGCTTGATGCTTTTCTCTTCAATATGGATCAATACTTTGATTACATGGGCATAGAGAGTAAAGAGATGAAGATCAAGACAGTTGCGCTCTTTCTCTCCGACACGGCGACCATGTGGTGACGTCGTCATTACAACGACATCCAAGCGGGTGTCTTCACGATGGATACTTAGGAGGACTTCAAGAAAGACCTCAAGTTCCACTTTTATCCGAAGAATGCCCAATATGAAGCAAAACTACAACTCCGAAAATTGAAGCAAACGGGATTATGTGAAGAACTTCACGGAGTTACTTTTTCAAATCTCGAACATGTTGGAGGAAGACAAGCTCATCTGCTTTATGGATGGACTCCAGTCGTGGGCACAACAAGAGTTACAAAGACGGGGAGTGCAAACTCCTGCTGCAGCCATAGCGGCGATGGAGTCATTCGTAGAGTTCAAGAGGAGCGACTCAAAACCGAAGGAATCAAAGGGGCACTCCGAGAAAGATGGAGGAGGAGACAAGGGCAAAGCACCAACATCGAACTTTCCAAGCAAGGGGAATTCAAGTAAGGGAACGTGGAACAAAGGCAACCCCAAGGACGCGGGAAAATCCAAGGGGGAGGCGAAATGCTATCTATGCGATGGTCCTCACTACGTTCGAGAATGTCCAAAGAAAAGGGCCCTCTCGATGATAGTCTTCCAAGTGGAGGGAGAACCCGTGCAAGAGATGAGTTCTCTGAGGATACTAAATACGGTGAAGGTAATGGAGGCGAAACCTTCATCGAAAGGGTTAGTGTATGTTGATGCTTCGATAGGGCCGTACACAACGCGTGCCTTGGTTGATACCGGGGCAACACATAACTTTGTCTCGGTGGAAGAGGCGAAGAGACTGGGTCTTCGGTTTAGCAACGAGAAGGGGATGCTTAAAACAGTGAATGTCGAGGCCAAACCCATTCATGGCGTGGTGCACGACGTGCTACTTCGTGTTGGGGAATGGAAGGGAACGATCGATCTTTCGGTTATTCCAATGGACGATTATTCACTCGTGCTTGGGATGGAGTTCCTCGATAAGATGAAGGCATTCCCGATCCTCTTTGTTGGTGCCATGTGCATAGAAAATAAGGATGTCCCATGCATGGTCCCGATGGTCCGACGGGAGGAGATGATACTAACAAAGACACTCTCGGCCATGCAACTGTCCAAAGGTGTCAAAAACTGGAAACCAACTTATTTGGCGACGTTGAAGCTCGATGATGACTCCAATAGAACGGAGAAGGTGCCAATTGAGATCGAAAAGGTTCTTGAGGAGTTTCCTCACGTGATGCCAAAAGACTCCCGAAGAAACTTCCACTCAGGAGGGAGGTGGATCATAAATTCGAGCTAGAACCGGGAACAAGACCACCCGCCAGGGCGCTATACCGTATGGCTCCCACAAAGTTGAAAGAACTCCGAAAACAGTTAAGGGACTTGTTGGATGCCGGCTTCATCCTACTATCGAAAGCGCCTTATGGAGCTCCCGTGTTGTACCAAAGAAAAATGCTCGTTTGCTTCGGGCATATTATCAAAGATGACAAGTTATTTATGGAGAAAGGAAAGATACGAGCCATCCAAGAATGGGAACCCCCGACGAAAGTTTCAGAGCTTCATTCCTTCCTTGGGTTAGCCAATTACTATCGGCGATTCATAGAGGGATACTCGGCCATAGTATCCCCCTTGACGGACCTGTTAAAGTATGACAAGGCATAGGCATGGACGGAGTCTTGTCGAAAAGCATTTGAAAAGCTCAAAAGGGCGGTTTCTTCGGAATCCGTTCTCAGTCTAGCGGACCATTCTAAATCTTTTGAAGTGTATACCGATGCGTCAGACTTCATTATCGGGGAAATTCTTATGCAAAAAGGTCACCCAATTACCTTCGAAAGTCGCAAGCTCAACGACACGGAGAGACGTTACTTTGTCCATGAGAAAGAAATGATGGTCGTGGTTTATTGTCTCCTTACTTGGAGACACTACTTGTTGGGTTCTAAGTTCGTGGTGATGAAATACAACGTTGCCACGAGCTACTTTCAAACACAAAAGAAGTTGACTCCAAAACAGGCGAGATGGCAAGTTTTCCTATCGGAGTTCGACTTCGAGTTTGCCTTCAAGCTGGGGAAGGCTAACCTAGTCGCAGATGCCTTAAGTTGTAAAGCGGCATTGACTGCCTTGTCAAGACTGCAAAGCACCCTCTTGGAACGAATCAAAGCGGGACTCGAGCAAGACCCCACGATTAGATCCATGGTACAACTTACGAAGGATGGTAAAAGTCGACGGTTTTGGTTCGAGGGTGGTGTCCTCTATACAAAGGGTAATCGAATCTATCTTCCGAAATGGGACAATTTGAGGATGGAAATCATTCGGGAGTGTCATGATTCTCAATGGGCGGAGCACCCGGGAACTCATCGGACTATGGCCTTAGTGAGAGAACTTTACTATTGGCCAAACATGGGGGCGGACGTAGAAACATACGTGTGGACATGTCTTGTTTGCCAACAAGACAAGGTGGAGCAGCACTCACCAGGAGGACTTTTGGAACCTCTCCCTACTCCGTCCCGACCATGGGAAATCGTTTCCATGGAATTTATTATGGCATTGCCAAAGTCCGAAGGCTGCGGATCAATCATAGTAGTGGTTGATCGTTTCACCAAATATGCAATATTTATCCCAGTCCCAGCGGATTGCAGAGCTGACGAGGCAGCCCGACTCTTTCTCAAGCATGTCATGAAGTATTGGGGATTACCATAAAACATTGTGAGTGATCGAGATCCACGTTTTACAGGCAAGTTCTGGACAGAACTGTTTAAACTCTTGGGGACGGACCTCAACTTCTCAACAAATTTTCATCCCCAAACCGATGGTCAAGCGGAGAGGATAAATTCCTTATTGGAACTTTATCTTCGGTACTATGTTAGTGCCAATCAGTAGGATTGGACAAAGCTCTTGGATGTGGCCCAATTCTCGTATAACTTTCAAAAGACGGAGTCTACGGGAAGCAGCCCATTTGAACTCACAACGGGTCAACAACCCATGACCCCTAGCACCTTGGCAGGAAGTTACACTAGATGCAGCCCCGGTGCCTTTAAAGTTGCTAAAGAATGGCATGAGCAAGCCGACTTTACACGCTCATATCTTAATAGAGCAACCAAGATGATGAAGAAGTGGGTTGATAAGGATCGAAGACCTCTTGAATTTCAAGTCGGGGATCAAGTGTTGGTGAAAATCATACCCAAGCAATATAAGACCTTACGAAAGGTGCATAAAGGCTTAGTAAGGAAGTACGAGGGATCGTTTTCAGTAATGAAAAGGGTTTCCTATCGTTTGGATTTTTCGCCAAGGCTAAAGATCCATTCGGTCTTCCATGTGAGTAATCTCAAGCCATACTATCAAGATGAGGAAGAACCGGAATCAAACATATCAAAGCATGCACCAACGGTAGCGGTAACCACTTCCTATGAAAAGGAAGTAGAAGAGATATTGGCCGAGCAAGAAGTTCGACAATCTGGGATACCGCGTCATAAGGAGTACCTCATCAAATGGAAGAACTTACCTATGGAGGATGCCAGTTGGGAACCCGAACACTCCTTGTGGCAATTCAAACGACAGATTGAAGACTTCAAAAATGTCGTGACAAGGACGTCCGCGATATAGGTGGAGGAGAATGTCACAGATGGGCTAATTTGGGAAGTTGGCACTTGAAATGCTGGACTTGGGCTAAAGCTAAAATCGGACTCAGGCCCAAAACGAAGCCCGATCCAAATGGTACAAACCCTAAGCCCGAGTTCTGGAAACATCCAGAACCCTCCCGAACATTCTACAAACTTGTGGGGAGTTGTAGGGTTTGGTAGAGTTTCTAGAGTTTTTTAGGACACTCTTGTAAACCCAAAACTTTTTTGTTTTTTGCTTTTTTTCTTTTCAGGTAATGTGTATAACTGTCGGGTGCATTAGATGACGAGGATGCATGCATATATAATAACACAATCCACCCACTTTTCGTAAAATTTGGTAGCATATTTGGGTTTATTGTGATATTGCAACATAGTCCCTGTGGTCTACAAGTGAAGAATAATGTGTGAAACTGAACGATTTTGTAAGATAGTTTCTGTAAACTAAATGTTCAGAATGATTTATGTTAATGATAATTCCAGTTGTTTTTAATGCCTAAACCTCTTAGTTGATTTTAGCCTTGGGGTTGTGTGGGTTACAACGATGGTAATGCCACTGTTGGTTCAGGAGAGACCAGACGTTACTGTAAGGCCCCATCTTCGGATGCGAGCGCTTCCGCCCTACTCGGCTCGAGATGTCGAGACCAAACCTTGTGACATTTGTAACACGAGCGATCACAATACAAAAGAGTAGTACGGGTATCAAATTTTATTTTATTAACATATACATTACAAAAGTTGGTTCATAAGTCCTAAAATCAATAGTACATTAAGTGATTCCATAGCTATGCTGGCTCCATAGACATCGTTCCTTTGTCCCCATTGACTTCTTGAAAACAATGGAAAACATGAAGAAATAAGTGGAAAACTCAATAACTATACCATGGTGCGTTGAATCATTGACGTTTCATTACTTTGAGAAACGTTAACTTTAAAACCTTGACGAACCATGTCGTAAAAGCATATCAATCATAAACACTTTCATCCTTAATCACCTTTCATGGAATCATTGATGCATAAGAGGTTTGTATACTTTGAAACACTTTGCATTCATAGTAATCATAGTAATCCTCCCATGAGTGATCGGTACTTTGCATTTCAATGAGCATATCATAACATTGAGCTTTGCGCTCGGTGCATCTGGTCTATGCGGCCCTTCCAACGTATACGCCCTTATGACCTATATCGGGCGTCATTCTCCCCAAACCCAAGACCTATATCAGGGGGTCATTCTTTCCAAACTTAGCATCGCATATTCATGTCTTTGGTACCAACTTGTCTCATAAATACCTTTTAACACTTTTTCGGAATCCATTTGGGAAACTCATAACATGATATCATAAGCACTTCGTCGGAAATCATCATTGAACATTGAACATAGAGTTTGCAAGAAAAGCATGTCATTTTCTTGAAATCACTTAGTCGTTAGCAAACATAAGCACATCATGTCAAAAGCATAATCATCTTTTAGTCATGTTCATAGAATCATTGAAAATCAAGGTATCTTTCATGTATCATCCAACCATTGGAAAGCGTTGAACTTGTACCATGTTTAGAAAGTACAATGCATATAAGTTTCCTTTTACATTGTGTGCTTCCCTTCGTGCTTTATGTAAGGCTCGTTTCTCTTCGACGCCTACCGCTGGTCTGCTCCAATTTCATTCATATGTTCTCATTTAGTAAGCGTTTATACATGATTTATCATGTTCGAGTAAGAAGGATTAGCCCTTAACCCTTTCAAGCAAGTAGGTCGAGTAAGCTCGTTGAGCTAGCACGTCGAGTCCTTAACTTTGGTTAGGGCTTCCTCTTTCTTTTCCTTTGTTTCGTCTTGATGAGAAGGTTGGTTCAGACCTTTTTCGCCTAGGTTTTTGAATTCTTGAGCTAGCACGGCTTTCCTATCTTTCCTTTCTCTCTTACTCTCTTCCCTTTTCCTTTTGTTTTGGCTGAACTTTAGGGTTTCAACCTTTTTTCTTGTGCCTAACTTTGAGGTATTTATAAGCCTTGGATGATAGATGAGTCATAACTTTCACTCATAAGGTGTTGACATGTGACCATTGTTGACACCTCATGGTTTAAGGGCTTGACACATGTCTTGAGAGGTATCCTTGACACATGACTAGCTCTCCTCTTCCCACATGTAGATTAGGTGTCATCATTTGATGGGTCGATTCATGGCCTAAGTGTCAAGGTGCTATTGGTCGGTTCTTATGTAAATCCCAGACGTGCTTTGCTATGACTTTCACTTACATTCTGTTATTTCCTAAGGTGCTTCTATCTGACTAACGGAAAATGTGGCATCATAAGCAATCAAATCAATTCATATTAGCAGCATATGGAATAAAATCTACTCCTATTTGATCAAATTCAATATCATGATCATTTCTGATCGGGATTATTTCAATGCCCTTCTCATTTTGAACTTGCCTAAGGAGTTAAGTTAGCAGACTGTAAGTTTCACTCTTTTTGTGGAAGAACATTACCCATGTATATCTTGAATAGTCATCTATTACAACCAGGGTTACTTTTTTCTATTTAAACTTTCTATCTCTACTAGACAAAAAAGATTAATATGCAATATCTCCAGAATTCTACCTGATTCTAATGAGTTTAGAGGTTTAAAACTTGCTATAGTCTACTTTTCCTTTTGACATGGTCTGCACAACTTATCTTTTCAAAATTTAGAAATAGATATCACTTATAAAAAAAGAAAAAAGAAAACGATTATTTATCAATTTCTTGATTACATGGACCGTATACTCACTTCCTTTGTGTGTTTTATCGTCCTATACTTCTGTTCTTCTTAAGTAGTTAGGATCGATTTTTGAACTCTTTAGAGTTCCACTTGGTATTCAACGTCCCAAGAGACATGTCATCAACCCTAGTGATGATCAACCCCCCCTCCCCCTTGAATATTCTGCCTCAAATTGTACAAAATATCCTTCGTCCTCTTCTTCCTCGTACAACCATGATAATAATTAAAGAAAAACACTACATAAACTACCCTTTATTATTTCTAATCTAAGATCTATCATACATCCATGATAAATCCGAATTCATCACTGTTAAAAAAATCCAAGAGGCATTACTATTTTTAATCATTAAAAAAACCACTATATAAATAACCCCTTCACTATTTCTAATTCAAGATCCATCAAATTGTATATTCACTACATTAAGAAATTGACCTTTTATTTATTTTAGAAGGAATAGTTACGCCTTCACTACATAAAAGAATTTAATAAATCTTGTGTCTCTTCTTTCTTTATTATTTGATAATTGAACGTATCGATCCTAAACACATTCAAGTGATTAGAACAGAAGAGAGGCTAGGGGTGAAATGTAAATGTTAAGCTTACCGTGCATTACGCATATGAGATCTCATTGTTTTATGAGGGGTAGGCTACGCATAACATTAACCAAGGTAATTAGCTACCGTAGAAATTCTATATGACTAGGTTTAACTCAAGAACGAGATAAAGTCTCTTTGTTGTTATTGCTGATGCTGCTAAGGTTTATCTCACAAGAGTAAATGCTTACTATGTTATTTGGACTAAAATCAAGTCTAGTCAGATTTCAGGATATAGTTGCACCATGTCGCCCATGACGCTGAAAATCTATCTGCGATAAATTCATATGTTCTTGTTGTGTTTTCTCCATTTTCAATTGCATACCAAATAATTCATAAATCTCATACTTCATTCCATATTCTTTTCATAGTAAGTCTTCTCTGTTGATCTGTAGACTTGGTGTGTTAGGAAAATACCAAATCCGATATGGAGTATATATCATGCTTACCTTCATGTGAGGATTTAAAGCATGTTTCCACAGAAAAAGGGACCATTACAAACTAAATAGTGGGGTTAGTTTTGACAGTTAGACTAAACACAAGGCTGTAATTTGTTAGAGTTACAGCCGACATTTATTAGTGAAATGATGTCGGGGCAAAGCTGAAGGTTGCACCAGACTGCCCGCGATGTCGGTTCAAGGCTTATTTCGTTCACTTATGACAGGATTTTCTCAAAATTGTCTCTAATCTATATTTCATCAATCGCATTATCATTTCAATAGCTCAGCATCGTGGAAGTAACTTTAGCACAATTGTCCTGTGTAGGAAATAAACAAATTACAGATTCTTATTCGAACTTGAAGGATAGCTCAATAATCAAACTAAAAAAATTATTAACTTCCAAACAGAGTCAAAATAAATAGCTAAAGCTTAACATGACAATGTGCCATACCCCGTTGCTGATGTTGAAGAAACAGCAGATGAGTTGTGGTTATAGGAGTAAAACATCACTTGAACTTGTAGCTATTTATCTAGGTTGGGGCATAAGAATTGACCGTAAATACAGGGGCAAACTACTAATCTTGGTATGGGCCGCAGAAACCGACATTATTCCAAATGTGTAAAGCATGTTGTGTAAGAAATAAAAATTTAGCGCACACGGTTATATGATCATTTGCCTTGTTTTCCCTATGAGAAATAAAGTAGAACTTAGACTGTAATATATCATGTGCGATTAGTAGAATGCATATGCTATTATTCTTAACTTAATCCATTGTTGATTCGTTTGTTCAGGGTTCTCCAATTGCTATAAAAGCCTACAAGTTTATGCGTCAGAATCAGATCTTCTAGTCATTTGTCATCTGATAAACCCTTTGAACTCAATCATCAAACCTCATGGCTTTCGCAAACCGATACCAATTTATGTTGTTGGCCCTTCTGTTTGGTCTCGGCCTCATCTCTTCTCAAGCTGCCTCGTCGACCATCAAACCATCTATGAAGGAAAGGCATGAGCAATGGATGGCTGAACATGGACGCGTGTACGCTGATGACATTGAAAAGGAGGCACGATTCAAGATCTTCAGGGAGAATGTAGAAAAAATAGAGGCGTATAACTTGATGGACCTAGGATTCACCCTTGGCGTTAACGCCTTTGCTGATCTAACACCGGAGGAGTTTCGTGGGTCTTACACTGGTTACAAGAAAAGTTCTTCTGCTTCGAGCTTGAAGTCTACAACATTCAGGTATGAGAATCTTACGGATGTTCCGGCGGAAGTGAACTGGGTTACAAAAGGTGCCGTGACACCTATCAAGAATCAAGGCAGTTGTGGTAAGTATCAACATTTAAGATATATGTACATATCTTTGCATGTACTATTACTTTAGCAAATGCTAATTGCTTTAAAAACGTGCAGGTTGTTGTTGGGCATTTTCAGCTGTGGCCGCAACAGAGGGCTTAAATCAAATTAAAACCGGGAAACTAATTTCACTTTCCGAGCAAGAGGTTGTTGATTGTGATGTATTTCACTCCGACCTAGGCTGCAACGGAGGCACACCCGATGGTGCCTTCTCGTACATGATAAGAAATGGAGGTCTCACCACCGAAAGCAACTACCCCTACACTGGCTTCCAATGGTTCTGCAACACCGGCAAGGCCTCACAAGTTGCCGCCAAGATCAGCACTTACGAAGATGTTCCCACTAACAACGAGGGAGCCATGCAACAGGCAGTAGCCATGCAGCCTATTTCGGTGGCATTGGAGGCCAGCGGTTTCTTCTTTCAGTTCTACATGGGAGGGGTCTTCAAGGGGTTGTGTGGCACTGATCTTGATCATGCTGTGACGATAGTTGGTTATGGTACGGCCACAGACGGGACTAACTATTGGTTGATTAAGAACTCGTGGGGAACATCATGGGGCGAAGCTGGATATATGAGATTGGAAAGGGGTGTCAGTGATCCAAGAGGTCTTTGTGGCGTGGCCATGATGCCTTCTTATCCAGTTGCATAATTCGAACGTATGCGACCATTTCTAGATCCACATTCCTTACAAAGTTTTATTATTTCGAATCTGTTGCAGCATTTAAGCATCTAACAAGACATAAAATTGACCACCAAAAGTGGGACTCCTTGTAGGATAATAATGTACGGTACTAAATTTCAGGAATAATAAATTTCTTACTTCACTTTACCCATGGTCAGTGTAAATCAGTTGCATACATAGTAACCCAGTATAGATAAGAATATAAATACGGTTATGAAATCCTTTACTGAACCGAAACCGAACTATTTATACCGAAATAGATTAACCGATTAATTAAACGGTGTGGTTTTAATTTTAGAAGTAAAACCTTTTAATTATTCCGCTCGATTACGGTTTTTAACAGGTTAGCCAATAAAAACCACTTAATCGATTAACACTAACCATTTAGACAGATAAAAACAATCGATAACCATTAACCTCTTAACCGAATAATATGTATCAATTAAGCAAATCAACCAAAATCATGTATAACCAACTACTTCATAAATAGATCATTTCATGTAATTATTCATTTGATTAACGATTTAAAAATCGATTGAGAACTATTTAAAAAACATCTATTTAATTAATCGATTAACCATAATTGATTAAAAAACGATTAACTATCATTGATTAAAAAACGATTAACTATAATTGATATAACCGATTAATCGAAACCTAGTAATAAATTGTTACGATTTTGAAAAACTTAATCCATTATTAATTGGTTCAATTATTACTTTATTTGTCATAACCAAAATCGACAAAAAAACCAAATCGAATAATCAAAACTGTTCCGATTAACATCCTTAATCATAAATGAGAAGTATGAAAAATTGTCGAGTAAATAGAGTATCAGCGAGTGATTATTCTGCGAATAGAGTTTAAAGTTATGTTCTTTTATGCTTTAGTTTTGTGTCTTGCACATTGATACTGCTCTTTATATGGTGTTTTATGCAGATATGGTCGTGCGAAGAAAGGCTTTCACTTTCCATGAAAATGAAGCTAAACGGTATAAAGTGTATATGGAGATTTTGAAGACTTTTAAGAATTTTTGAAGCATTTCGACAAAGTTTCTGATGATGTTTTAAGTTATGAAGATGTGTTTAATGCATATGAAGAAGTTCGTGATTGTTTCGCATCGTCTTAAAACAGTTTTGGTATTTTTAGGGATGGTCACGATCATATCCAAGGCTCCTCACGATCGTAACAGGAGCAGAAAGCAGTCGTGAGAAGAGCTCATATTCGTCACGATGGCTAGAAATCAACCAGAATAGATCCAACATGATGGTCAGGATCATGACGTGACTTAACTGAAATATTTTTACGAGATTTTGATGTGATTTTCTTCAGGTTTCTTAGGGTTTTTCTATTTTTCTATAAATACAC